>PVKN010016739.1:7500-17721 GCA_004027915.1 Capromys pilorides | reverse complement strand
TCTTATTAAGGAATTTTACACCTACATTCATTAGGGAGGGTAGTCTAGTTTTCTTTTTTGGTTGGGTGCTTTGGTTTAGAATAAGTCTAACAATGAAAGTAAAAGATCTGTACTGAAAATTATAGTACTCTGAGAAAGGAGATTGAAGAAGATATCAGAAATTGGAAAGATATTCCTTGCTCATGGATTGGAAGAACCAACATAGTAAAAATGGCCCTACTCCCAGAATTGTTATACAATCTGAATCAAAATACCATGAACATATCTCATAGAACTAGAGAAAGCATTCTTAAAATTCATTTGGAACCAGAAGAGTGCTAGAATAGTAAAGATAATTCTCAGGGCCGGGTGTAGTGGTGCATGCCTGTAATTCCAGCATTTGGGAGGCTGAGGCAAGAGGATCAATGTGAGTTCGAGACCAGCCTGGGCTATAGAAGTGAGCTCAAGGCCAGCCTGAACTACATAATGAGACCCTGTTTCAAAAAAAAGAAGAAAAGAAAAGAAAGATAATTCTCAGCAACAAAAACAAGGCAGAGGGCATTAGAATTTCATTACAATATAACAAGAAGAATATTTATAGTTATACTAAAAAGCTACTGTGATTAAAACAGTGTGGCCCTGGTTAAAAAAAATAGACTGAGGATCAACAGAGCAGATTAGAAGATGCAGAAACAATTCCAAACACAATCAGCCACCTTATCTTTGATAAAGGAGCCAAACACACTAACTGGAAGAAAGATAGTCTCCTTAATAAATGTTGTGAGATGAACTGGTTCTCCACATGTCAGTGATTAAAACTAGACACATGCTTATCACTATGTACTAAACCAAAATTAAATAGATCAGAGACTCAAACATTAAAATAGAAACACTAAATTTTCTGTTAGAGAGAATAGGCAGAAATCTTGAAGACATAGGTATAGGCAAAGATTTCATGAACAAAAAGCTGATCGTGCAGGAAATAGTACAAAAAATACCTGCAATCTCTTCCTATTAAAGATTTCTTTTGCACAACAAAAGAAATCACCAGCAAAACGAAAAGACAACCCACAGAGTGGGAAAACATTTTCACCAGTTGTCCTTTGAACAAATAACTTCTATCTAGAACATAGAAAGAACTGAAAAAATTGAACTCTCTCAAATTTAAAGACCCAGTCCAAAAATGAGCCTATGAGATGAAGTGTATAAATAAAAACATCTCAGATGAAACAGTGCGAACAGCAAATAAATATATGAAAAAATGTCCAATGCCACTGGTTAATAGAGAGATACAAATGAAAACAGCACTGAGATTCCATCCCACTTCATCAAGACACCAACCAATAACAAATGATGGAGAGACTGCGTGGGGCAGGGCAGGGGCAAGTGGCATGAGGAATGCTTTTCCACTGTCAGTGGGAGTATAGACTGGTACAACTGCTTGTGACAATCAGTGTGGAGACTCCTCACAATACTAAGTTAGAGCTCCCATTTAATCTGGTCCTTCTGGGTACCTTCCCAAAAGAAGTAAAAACATCACACCACAGCAATATATGCACTCCTGTGTTTATAGCAGCACAATTTGTAATAGCTAAATCAACCCCAGTGTCCATCAACTAAGGCATGGATAAAGAAGGTCTGTAGGAGTACTACTTAGCAAGAAGGACAAATCTGAGACATTTCTAGATGAACAAATGGACCTTGAGACTATAGGCCTATGTGAAGTAAATCAAACTCACGTGTGTAAACATTACATTGTCTCCCTGGTGTGGGAAACTGAAAGAGTAAGTAAGAATCAAAACGTATAACAGATACTGTGAAATAGGAAGAAAAAAATTTCCAAAAGGAAAGAAGAACCAAGGTGGGAGAAGTGGGACAGGAAGAAGGGGGAAAGGGAGAAAAAGGGCAAAATGGAAACAAAGCTTTGTAAATAGGGAGGAGAGCAGGAGTTGAAGGGAGGAGAAAGGATTGGGCGGGGGAGGCCTCAAAATATATCATGTACAGGAACAAATTCCCTATGATGAACGTGATCACTATGTATGCCTAAAACATGTCAATAAACTTACTTTAAAAAAAATAGATGACAGCTGGGGAGATAGCTCAGTGGGTTAAGCACCTGCCTGGCAAGCACAAGGTCCTGAGTTCAATCCCCCGTACCAAAATAATAATAATAATAATAATAATAATAATAATAATAACAATAATAATAATAGTATAGATAACAGTAAATCTGAGACTGATCATATTAAATTTGGAGGTACAAAGTCACCTAGGGGACCTTGAGGAGAGGCCTCACTTGGCCATCATCTTAGTTTCACCCAGCTCTACCTTGAAAGGGAGAATGTGGTATCTGTTGCTTATTGGTGCACCGCAGAACACTCTAAGCATTCACTGTGTCTTGTGGTGCCTGTGAGTTGGAACGGGTGTGGCTGGGTGGCTCTGACTCCAGTGCACCCATGGAGACACAGGACAGATGTGTAGAGCAGCTGCAGCTACCTGACAGCTTGGATGATCGCTCCTCAGTGACTCACATGGCTGTTGTCAGGATGATGCCGTCGGATGGGGGAAGCCTGCATTCTGCAGCCCACACCGCCCCCAGGGTAGTTGAGTGTTCTCACAACATGGTGGCTGGTGTCCACAGCCTCTCCTTAGACTCCTACTCCTCACTCCCACAAGGTCCCATGGGTGAGTGCACTCTTCAGCGTGGGACAGTCCTACCCAAAGACATGACGCACTGGCAGTGAGACAACGGGGGTCAAGTTGAATGCAATCTGAGGGTCCCACAACCATCACCTTTATTTAATCACTGATGAAACAGTGTCAGGATCGTACTCCCTGAAAGAATCCTGGATGTGTTGCGACCCACAAATCCACTGGGTTTTGTAAATGCCCAGGAGCCTTGACCAAGAATGGGAGTGTACCGTGGGCAGGGACCCCTGGGTCGGAGTGCTCTCTGTAACACCCCAGGGGTACCTAGAACGGGTTCCAGCACTTTGCAGGAATTCAGTAAACGCTCGCTGGAGGAAACATGAGAATGAGAAAGTAACGTTACTCTTGCAACTGCCTTTTCTATTTACTGCTCAATCGATAGCTCAGGCAAGCGAGGGTGGAGGAGCAGCACCGCGGAGGGAGTTCCCGCCCGTCATTGACTTTTTGTGCACGTGGGTTGCCACAGCTTATTTTCAATGCAACTTCTGTTTCTTTAAGACCAGAATCTGCTGGCTTGCGTTGTTGAAAGGAAGGGGTGTGGGTGAACTCCACAGGGAGGAGCACCCCGCCTCTCTGAATGATAAAAGGGTCACTTTAATTGAAATAGAGTTATAACTGGTTGCCAGATTTAAGCATAAGGCCTCTCATATGTCAAAACCTCAGAGCAGGGAGATTATATGTACAAGCAGCATATATATAAATGTATGTATAATTTATGCAGTATTTCTCCTATTCGCGCTCTCTACTTAAGCTATCCATTAAAGCCCATCACATTAATTTAATTGAAAAATTCTGGGGGAATTGTATTAGCTTTTTTCCCATTAAATTAACATTACAGCCTTTAAATAGATGTCCTGGATGCCCATTGTTGCTAACAAAATTATTATGCAAATTGAAATCTGCCCATTCTGGATTTGGCTCCCGATCCCACCCTCCTCCTCCTTCCTTGACCCCTTAATCTAATTGCCCTTAACCCCAAGTGCCCAGGCCAGAGATGGAGAGACTGTGTTGGGCTCTGGGGCTGGTGCATGCCCAGCATAGCAGTGTGGAGTTGGTTCTAGTGTTGAAAGCAAAGGAGCTTCTTTATTTCAGGAAGGAAGACAATCGAGTGAGCCCCCCACCTCCACCCCGGCTGTGTGTAGTATGAACGAGCCCGTCTGTGGGTTAGACGTACTGAATTGGAATGGGATGCTGTCCCTTAGTGACTTGGGGACTTGGAACAAATATCCTGACCTCTGAGAAATCCAGGAGGCCTTCCCTATCTCCCAGGAGGGCTGAAGGTAGACATGATGGTGATATAGTGGGCTTGTATTAGCAGGCACACACATGGCTGCTATGGCATTCACTCACTACCCCATCTATTCATCCGTCCACTCAGCCACCCATCCATCCATCCATCTGCTCCATCCACTCACCCACTCATCCATCCACTAAGCCACCCACCCACTGATCCATCTATCCATCCATCCTTCCATCCATCCATCCACTCCATCTATCCATCCTTCCATTTATTCTCTCCATTCGCCTCTCCATCTATCCACCCATCCATCTATATACTCCATCCATCAATTCACTCCTTCTATCCACTCTACTCATTCATCCATTCATCCATCCAACCACCTATCCATCCATCTATCCACTCATCCAACCACCTGTTCATCCATCCATCCACTCATCCACCCACCCATTCATCCATCCATGTATCCACTCCATCCATCCAACCATTTGAAAAGAGGTGCAAGGCACAGGGCAAGAACCAATTGATTCATGTCTCTGATCTCTAGCTTCTGTGGTGTGGGGGGCCTGGAGAAGAGAGTAAAGAGGTAACAGGTAAATAGAGTTGTAGGCTGCATGATGACACTACAGCCAATGGCAGCCCGATGGCAGTGTGTCATTACTGAGTTGCTAGAAGATTACATCACCCAGTGATGGGATAGCTGTCTTAGTCTGTGTGAGTGTGCTTTGATGGTCACACGAGGGTGACATCACTGATGAGGCATTTCTTAGAACATGTCCTTGTCATTAAATGACTCATGACTGTGATATAGCGGCAGATAAAGGTAGCACTTATTGCCATTATTAGCACATTCAGGAAGTGGAAGCCTTGAATGTATCAGAGACCCCTGCCTAGGCCCTGGGTGCTGCAGGAGGAGCTTTCTGCCTTGTTCTTCATAGGATGTGGCAAGAGCTCCCCCAGCCCTGCTTTGCACTGTGTCTTTTGGTAGATGCTTGTGCCTGGCCCCTCTGATGTCTCTGGATGGTCACCAAGGCCTCAGCACGGGTCCACTGCAGACTTCTCCTCTTTCTCATCTCATCCTTCCCATCTCTGCCCTGCAGGGCTCTTTCCCTTCCCCTAAATGTATTCCGCTACTGGCATAGACATGAAGTCAGTTAAAACAAGGCTTCAGAAGAGAAAGCCAAGGTCTCCATTGCCTTTTCCAGTTAGACACACCCTGGAAGTAAGCAACAGGGGTGGAGACCAGCCCACCTAAGTGCTAGCCTCACACCGGGACAGACGGCCACTCTTCTCTCCTGCTGTTGCAGTCATCTGTTGCTGTGTAACAAAAGAGTCCCACCCACAAAGGCTTAAAACAGCAAGGATCATTTGCTGTCTTTCATGGTTTCTACAGCATAGGCTTGGGATTTGGAAGCAGCTTGACTGGGTGCGACCTTACAGCTCAGGTTATCTGGCTGCTGTTGGGGCTCCTAAAACGTTTCTTTAAGGTCATGTCTGAATGTGAACTGGGAAGCCATGGACACCAAGGTATGGAGCAGCTGCTCGCGGGTGTCTCTTTCTGTCTTGTTCTCAGGACCCAGAGAGTGTATCATTCACTAGGATCTATCCCTGGAAGCCAGCCTGAGTCACTTTTGTATCTCTTTGGCTGAGGGAGTCCCAAAGCCAGCCCAGGCTGGAGGACAGGAGAAGTAAATTTACCTGTTCATGATTAACAGCAAGGCTCTGGAGGGCCCTGGGAGCCAAGAATGCTGCAGTGGTACTGCTCACCCGCTCCCCGCTGGGATTATGAGGATGGTTGTAGACTCAGTATGTGTGGACTACAGCAGTGAAGCTTCTTAGAGCACAGGAGCCCATCTTCGTGGTCTTAAGAGGGAGAAATGTTCCCAAAACAGGACATAAAAACGCTCTAACCATAAAGACAGTCCATCAACTGGACTCCATCAAAATGAAGAACTTCTGTTTATTGAGACATTAAGAGAATGAAAGTGCAAATCACAAACCTGGGAAAAGTTGGACAAAAGATACCGGCTAGCTGGTAGTCAGAATGTTTAAGGAATTCCTGTAAAATGCTAAGGAAAATACAAACATCCCTCTCCAAAAAAACCCCCAGGTAAACCACATGAATAAACTCATTGCAAAGGAGAAATCTGAATGGCTAGGCCAGCATATCTATCCAAAGGGAGGGGTACATCTTGAGCCAATTAAAAGGCAATGACAACCACAAAAACAAATGTGACATATGTAAATAAAACTTGGCCGGACACCTAAGAAGTTGCACTCAGTGACATGTAAATGTTTTTAACAGTTTTTCCAAACTAGGAACAACCTGAATAACATCATTGTAGAACAGAGAAATAAAGTGTGGCATATTTGATTTATTTTGTCTTGTTTTCTGGTCTGTTTGAGCACAAGGGCTCACTGTGTATTCCAGGCTGGCTTTGAACGCACTCTGTAGCCGCCCAGCTTGGCCTCAAATTTGTGGTGATCCTTCCTCCTGCCTCAGCCTGCACCGTCATGCCCAGCAGTGTATTTATTTAATGCTACAAATATGTACTATTTGTGGGATACACACAGAGACGAAAGTAGACAAACATATACTGTCACAAGCATGAATCTCACTATTGTACTACTGAGTGAAAGAAAGTGCTTTATGATTTCAATTAGCTAAAGTTCAAAATCAGGCTAGAAGTCAAATTAGTGGTTATCTTTGGGGGCGGTGATGGAGCTGCCTTGGTGGGGCAGGTGGAGCTCTTTTGAAGTTGTTGGTAATATTCTACATCTTAAGCTAGTTAGGAAGATGTGCTCTCTTTGTAAAAATTATTATATGCATGTTATAGAAATTTCAAATGAAAAGCTAGATTTCTAAAAGTAATGAGGCCCATGTCCTCTAGGTCACTGAACCATAGCCCCCGGGGCCAAATCTGCTTGGTTACCTGTTTTATAAATAAAGTTTTATTGGGACTCAGACATAGCTCATTCACTTGTCCTGGGGGCTGCTGGGACAGAGTTGTGTAGCTGTTGCAGACACTGGACAGGTTTCCACTCCATCATATACTTATCATCCAGTTTTTTATGGAAATCCTCCACTTACCCCTGCTCTGTTGGATTTATTTGGGAACCTCATCAGGCTGCAGCATTTATTAGAAAAGAGTCAGGACATTTTTGCAAGAGGATACTGGAGTAGACACCCCAATACCCGTGCAAAGGCCCCTCACTTCAGCCCATATGTGCTGGGCATCTACTTAGCCAGTTCTTCAGAAAGTCATAGCAGGAGGCCAGGAGCTGCCCTGTTACTGGCAGTCGCAGAAGCCAGAATCATGTGGCTTCCTTTGAATTTCCTTTCCTAATTCTGTTTATAAAAATTCTGATCGTTTGAATTACAAATGTAATATTTATCTTTTGTAACAAATTCAAACCAAAAGAAGCATCCAAAATAAAATTAATAATCCCTCTGCCTCTTTCTGGTTACTATTAACAATCTGGCATAAATGTTGTCTTGCTGTTTTCTTTATTTATAAAAACATATATATAGAAACGCACTTACAGAGTTTGATTTTTTTCTTTTCCTTTCTTAGTAAAAACGAGATCACACTTGCTTTTTTTATTTAACAAGGTGTTGCACGTCTGTTTCCTAGTCAGTACAGCATGTTCGGGCTTAGTTTACAATTTTTAATAGCTGCACTGTATTTCTTCATATAAATGTATCATAATCTGCTCACCTCTTCCTATTACTGTAAATTTAGATTATTCTCAGGTTATATGAAAAAAGCCTTTGCAAATGGTGCTGCCATCAATGAGTTTATATACTCATATCTTTCTCTATGAGCATTTTTATTTTTGTTGAGTAAATTCCCCGAAGCGGGAGGTGAGCCTCAGTTTAAATGATCAAAAATACCCACAGTGGATTCTCTGTGATGCAGTGATAACTCCAGGCCTCCCCCGACAATGTAAGAGAGAACGGGACTTCCTATGCCCTGCCATCTCTGGACACCGTAGTTTCCATTCTTGCTAGTCTGATGGGTAAAAAATAGTCGCTCACTGTCCTCTTTTACCTTTCCCTGACAAGCTGGGCTGGGCGGCTTTTCATATGTTTACTGGCCATTTGCATTTCTGCTCTGGGCCAGCAACACTGGTGGCCCGTGTGGCTCCTGGGCTAGGGGACATTCATTAATTGGGAGGATTAGTTTGTATGGTGTCTTAGTTACTTTTTACTCGTTGCTGGGACAAATATCCAACACTCAAAATGAAGGAAGGAAAGGTTCCTTTAGCTCACAGCTGCTGGAGGTTTCAGTCCATATTCGGCTGGCCCAAGGCTGAGTGGAACAGGGCAGAGAGCATCCAGTTCATGGCGGCAGAACAGCAACAATCGCAACAGAGGCAATCAACCAACCAGGAAGCAGAGAGCGACAGCGTGAGTCTGTCTCTCTGTCTCTCTTTATATTACATTCAGGCTCTCTGCCTCAGCCTATCCACCTTAGGCCACACCCATAATCCCAGAAGGACTCAGACCCATGGTCCCATTAGTACTAAAACACATAATCCCAGTGGATCATGACTCATGTCTCAAACTCTAGAAGTCCCCGCCCCATGATTGCATGAGGCTTTGGGGGGACAACTAGACATAAACCGTAACATATGGTGAGACTGTTAATCCTTTATTAATTATACACTTGTAAATGTTTTATTTGCTATAGTATGTTTTGCCATAGCTCCACTTTGGAAAAAAAAAAAGCAATTTTTGCTCCTAGATACTTGCTAAGAATATGATGAAGATGGTTTGCTTTTTGACTTTTCTCAGGATCTCAGCTGTGAAAAACAATGGGTATGGAGCTTTGTATAAAGTGTTTGTTACCTTGGACTGGGTGTAGTGATGTGTGCCTGCAATTCCAGCATTCTGGAGGCTGAGGCAGGAGGATCACCACCAGCTCCAGGCCAGCCTGGGCCACATAGTGAGTTTAAAGTAGCCTGAACTAAACCATGAGACCCCACCTCAAAAAATAAAATAAGATGAATAATAAAGCAGTGGTTTGTAAATATTTTCAGTTTTGAGTAATGACTCCTTTCCCCAGGGTTCTTACACAGATGAAAAAAAAAAATTGCTGCTGTGGGGCTGGGGCCTGGGTGACCCCCTCTTCCTGCTGAGGTCCCTTCACCTTCGCAAACCACCCCTGAATCTCTAAGAACTGCTAGTGCTCTGTGGAACCTAGTTTGAGAATCACTGATCTAGAGGCTGGATGGAAGATTGAAGCATGATTTTCTAAGGACTCTTCCACAAACATCAGGCAGGATCTTAACGAGTGAAGAGAAGACTCCAGGGCCATGTTCTGGCCTGTTAAAGTCAGGCCTGCCTTCCCTTTTCAGACACGATATACTTGGATTCTCTCTCTCTCTTTTTTTTTAGAACCAGGAATCGAACTCAGGCCCTCAGGCACCTTGCCACTGAGCTGTACCTCCAGTTTTGAGATGAAAATATTAGTGTGCCAAGAGACAGAAAATCAACAGAGTGACAAGCACCTTTTATTTCTTCTCATCTGGGATGCCAAAGCAAACAGGCTGTGTGTAATGGTTGGTACATCTTGTCAACCTGAGAAGTTCAGCAGCTTAACGGAGGGACTCAGTGGTGGCTGGGATCCTTGCCTCTTTCCTAACTGTTTCCACGCTAGGACAGAAAGATTTCCATACACCTTGCTTAGGAAGAGTGGAGCCTGCAGCCTCATTTCTTTTTACCAGAAAGAGAATGTCACTGATATTTGGGGTGTCAATCTTACGCTTTATTTTAACCCACCTTCCTACTTTTGCTTGCATTTCTTTTTTTTTTTCAATGCTTATTTTATTATGCAGACACATGTATCCAGGCCTTGTCTGAATCCTTACTTGAAATGTGGCAGAGCCTGAAACAGAATAGACACACCCCTCCCTCCTCGGAGCCTCTGGTCAGCATGTGGTAAGCGCTTTCTTCATGCCTGGGGAATTAGAAACCATCAGGTAATGCCCCGTGCCCCAAGGACTCAGCAGCTTCGATGACACAAGTGTCAGGAAATTCCCATAAGCATCCGGGTCTGGGGGTGCACGAGGCAGGAGGGGCCGAGGCAGGAGGCTCTAGGGTCTGAGTCTAACGGTCTCAAAATAAAAACTTAAAAAGGACTGAGGGGTGCAGCTTAGCGTGAAGAGCCTGGGGTCAGTCTCCGCTGCCAAATAATAACTAACAGTCCTGAAATTGCCACAAGCAGCGGAGATCAATAAGAGAGTCACATAAGGTGCCCTAGACCTGCCCGAAAGACAGCTAGCCAGACAGT
>PVKN010016739.1:0-2500 GCA_004027915.1 Capromys pilorides | reverse complement strand
GAGACAGGATCTTCCCATGTTGCTAAGTTTCCCAGACTGCTCTAGAACTTGTAGCTCATCCTGCCATACATAATCTTCCAGGGTACTGAGAATATAGGCATGTGTTAGCACACATCACTATGCTTGGCTTTGAAGTCTGAAACTTCTTAAACTGGGCGTGGTGGCACAAGCCTGCAATCCCAGCACTTGGGAGGCTGAGGCAGAAGGATTGTCAGGAGTTCAAGACCAGCCTGGGCTACACAGTGCCTTCAAGGCCAGCCTGAAACAGCACAGTGAGACCCTGTCTCAAACCGGGGGGAAAAAAACAAAACAAAATTCTGAAACTTACTGAGCACTACCATAATGCTCAAAACTTTTCCACTGTGGAAAATTTCAGATTTTCAGATTAAGGGTGCTCAATGGGCAAGGTACATGTGAGTGTTTCCAAATTTAACAGGAAAAAAAAATTGAAATCCCAGATGCTTATGGTTCCACACATTTCAGGGGAGGAGCACACAGCCTGGGGTGCTTGCATGCTAATGATGGAATCCCTCTGCACCTCTGTTTTTCTTCTCCTGAAGTGGGAATAAGGAGACATCTGCCTCCTGGAGTTGCTGAGACGTTCCCCCAGCAGCTGCATGAGTCAGGGCGCCTCTGTTCAGATTGATCCCATCAGACTAACCTAAGCATGAAGAAATTCATCATCTTGGGGAATTGAGAAGCTGGATGGATGGGCATCTTCAGACAGTACTTGATCCAGGGACTCCAGAAATCTGTTGCGACTCTCCCTGCACCTCTCATTTCCGCTTTCTGTGGCTTTGCATCATCCCTGGGCAGTGGCGTTGGTAACCCCCAGCAGTTTCAGCCTGTAACCCACCACATACGAGAACCAAGACAAGCAGGTTTTCTCTCCCCAGTAGTTTGAACAACTCCAGTTTACTCTGATAGGCCCATCCTAGACCACACCTCTATCCTTGAACTAAGAGGCCCTGACTCTGATTGGTCAGGCCTGGATCGTGTATCTTCCTCTAGCAAAGAGAAAGAAGAGAGATGGTCTCCCATCAAAGATGGTGTCACAGATGCTGATCCACAAAATAACAGACATTAGCTGCACTTGCGCACACCCCCACCCATGCACAGCCTGGCCTGACCTAACTCCCTTGCCCTCGCCTCTGTAAGCAGGTCAGTGAGCCTTTCTTATCATACCCAGTGATGAACCTGAGGACCAGAGCACCTGGCGCACCCTTGTAATCCCAGCACTCTGAGAGGCTTAGGCAGGAAAGCTTCATGTTCTAGACCAGCCTGGGACACTTAGCAACTTAGCAAGACACTCTTTCAAAATAAAAAGAGTTTAAAAAGGTAAGATATGTGGCTCAGTGTGAAAGCTCTGGGTTCAATCCCAGTACTGGAAAAAAACAAAAAATGGAAAAAAAAAAAACATGGCCTGAGGCTGTGGCGCAGGGAGAGGTAGAGGACTTGGCCCATCCCGGCAAGGCACAGAGCGTCAGCCTGCCCGCGCAGGATCGCCAAGTTCAGGAGACAGGAAACCACAAGGTCCAAGCCGGCACACAAAACGCTGGGGGTAGCCACAGAGGGCAGCCAGCACCTGGATGTCAGGACAACCCGTTAGCTTCCCACGACAGGGACGAATCCTTGGCTGAGCTTGGTGGGTGTGGATCTAGCCTTTGGTTCCTCTTTCTTTCTTGGCCTTCCTGTAGAGTGTACGTGCGTGCGTGGGTGCTAGTGTGTGTGTGTGTGTGTGTGTGTGTGTGTCCCTCAGTCTCCTCTTATAAGGACACCTGTCCCGGGGTTTAGGGCCCACCTGGGAAGTTCAAGTTGATCTTCACAACTTTAAAGTAATTTACAGGCGGGTGAGATAGCTTAGCAGTCCAAAGCACCTGCTTAGGAAAACTCAGGCAACCGCAGGGATCGAGCCTCGATCCGCGGCACCGCTGAGCCGATCTTAACATAAATAAACAAATAAATAAAGCTTAATAAAAAAATACAGGAAAATCTAAATTAAAAAAAAATAATTCGCACCCACAATGATCTTTCTTTTTTTTCCCCAAACCAAGTCACTTTCCGGTGCCAAGACATGACTTTTTTTTGTTGATTTTTGGTGGAGGCGGGGGTGGCCTCAGAAACCCTTCTGGGCAGTAAAGAGGCCAGTTCGCGCCACTTCAGCACCATGTCTGGGCTAAATGGCGAACCTGGACAGGCCAGCGCAGAGCTGTGGCCGCGGGCGGGCGTGCTCGGGAGCCACGCTGTGCCGTTCTTCATCTTTTTGTCTTTTCTGACAGCGCCTCTGCTATTGTTTCTCACTTTTCTCTTTGTTTTCAGGTTTCCTGCCCTCTTTTCTGGAAGGTGCGCGGCGCTCGGCGGAGCTGCGGTTATTTTCTCCTAACAGCTGTGTTTCCGGGAGCAGCTGAGGGATTTTTCTGACTCAGCAGAAGTGGAACCATAACTGTCTCGGAGCCATTCAAGCAAGGCTAGAAATAAAGAAGCCGTTTCTCCTGCTCCC
>PVKN010016738.1:5513-17810 GCA_004027915.1 Capromys pilorides | reverse complement strand
ACAAATCTATAATAAATCTATAAAGAGGTTATAGTTATAAATTTATGAAAGTTTAAAAAACCATAGAAGAATACTACAGATAACATCTATGATATTGAATCTTTAAAAATGAGTTTTACAATTTAGCACATATATCTGATCAGTGTGTCAAGCATCACCCTACTTCTTAGCTATACATTTATATGCAAAAGTCCTCAGAAATATTCAAGTATACTATTTTTATTTATTTGTTATTTTTAAAGCTTTAATCATGAAACAGCAAAAACATTAGCTCCTGCTTCAGATTTAAAAATGTGAATCTGACGTTACTTTAGTTAAAGAAAATCCTCCAGAGGGTCCCTGGTGATGTTTACAGCATTGAAGCAAAGCCACCTGACTCAGTGAGCCAAAAACCTGAAGATTTAGCTTAGGACCATTTTCTCTGAAATGTAGTACAAACTTTTGGAAAGTTTTGAGAAGAATATAGTCTTTTCCAAAACTTGACAGAATTTTCCCCCATATTCAACATTCATTACACACAGGAGTTTCTCCTCTCCTAATAATTCCATTTCTTTTCCCACGAATTCTTCATGTTTACCTTCAGTTTGCAACGTCTGCCTGCTCCTCAAAATGAGTAAAATTCAATCATGCTCAGATGAGAGACACTGCAGTAACCTGCAGTCATGTAAATATTGCTACTACATTTTTTAAGTTAACAGGATATCTGTGGAAATTTGCATTTTCATGTATTTAGTTCTATTACTAGTCTACTGGTGCAGGCCATTTTATTATAACTCAAAGGAAAGGAATTATGACATGTCAAACACCATATAAGATACAATGTCCTCTTATCCACATCGAATAATTATGACAAAGTACTTCCAATCTTTCACAGTTGGGTATCTATAGCAAATCCAAAATGAGTATGGATTAAAAGATTTCCCAAAGCATAACATATTGCCTCCCCCCACCATTATTTGTGAAATTTCTCACATATACATGAAAAGTGAATTAGATTCTATAGTTGACATCTTATTATAAGAAAATTATTCTGAAATTATAATTTTGAGTAGATTTACACTCTGGGGATCAAAAGTAGCATTTCCCATTTATGTATAGTAATGAAGGTCTGGTTCTATATTTAAACAAGGAAGGAATTTTTACCAAAAGGTTCACCACAAAATTCTTGTCAAATAAATCAGGTCTTTTCTAGACTCAGATTAAAAAAAATCTCATTAAAAAAAAAAGCTGAAGATTAAGAAATTGAATAAGACAGAGGTCAGTTAAACGTTATTAGAAAAAGAAAGCATACAAAATAACCTAGACACTGACAAAACCATTCCAATTAGGGAAGCGGTATCTGGACAGTGAAGAGCAGTTTCCAGTTATGAATGCCATACAACAAGCACTGCTCAGCTGCACCAAGTATGCCTCACAGTGCTTCATAAATTCTAATCTGCTCCAGCTCTGACACAGCTTAATCTGTAGAAAAAACTACAAGGTCAATAAAACAATCTATGTAACACTGACCAGGGGCTCAGCCCAATTAAAACTAGAAGTATACATTTAACTTTTTATTGTTTTTAAGGTGAAAATCCAATTAAGTAATTACGTCTGACAAATTTGATGGCTTTAATAGCTTTTTGTTTATAATGCTTTCTTCCAGTAAAGAGAAACAATTTAGAAACATTATTTTACCTGTCTTTATATTTATTAGAAGCCATGAAACATTGTTGCCTCTTAACAGACAAGAACTGAGGCTCAAAGCAATTATGTGGCTTATCGGCAGTCCTAATGTGAATCAGACCTGTAGCACAGAATTAATACCCTGTCTTATGATTATCGTAAAGACAGTAATCATGCTCTCAAACAGCTCTAAATACAAGAACAATGTTTCTTTAAAAATTATGATACATTGGCTAAAGCTTGATGTCTTGCTAGTGATTAGATGTACTCCAAAGCAGGAACAGAACTGCCTAGAGTCTGTGAGTCTGGTGCACCCAGCAGCTGTAGGCCATGCTAATGATCACATTCCCCAGTTATCACTGCCAGGCTTCCAGAAGCAAGGATGGAAGGACAACTAGGAATGAGACAGAACAGGTCTTTGCTGGAGCCTTCCTGCTGTACAGTCACTCTAGCAGGCTCAGTTTCCACTGGATTCTTCTGTCTATCTTTGGTGGTATGAAAAGCTCAGCATCAAGAATAGGAACTGAAGTCTCCTGCTGTTGATAAGATGCCATGAAGCTATTTGCAATAGAATTGGGACATAATTGTGTATGGGTGAATTCTGTGGGTAGGTGAGAGTCTGTCTCAGTTACTCTTTGCTCATTGTTGGGACAAAATACCTGATTCCAAAAATTAAGGAAGGAAAGGTTTATTTAGCTCACAGTTAGTAGAAGTTTGAGTCCATACTAAGCTGCCTCCAAGGCAGAGTAGTGCCTGACACAGAGCAACCATTCATGGTGGTGGCAAAAAGCAGAAAGCAAAGGAGGGGCAGCAGCTCAGGCAGCCAGCAAGCCTCTCTCCTCTTCTTACATTGTAATGCAGATTACCTGCCCTAGAGCCAGTGCAGCACCCATACCCACAATAATCACAAACTCCAGAAGCCACCTATGACTGCATGAGGCTTTGAGGCACAAGTCATGACATTCCATCCTTGGACCCCTAAAGACTCATGCACATTGCTTTATGCAAAAGGCATTATAGTCCATTTCTAAAAGTTATCCAAGTCCTAACAATTTCAGCATTGCTGAAAAGTCCACGTCCCAAACTTCCAGGATCTAAGGCAAACTCTTAGTTGTGAGCCCCTGTACAAATGAAAAGTTAAATACTTCCAACATTCAATGGCACAAGAAAACCATTAACATTCCAAAAGGTACAAAGCATTGAGACCAAAACAAGTCCAAAATCCAGAAGGGCAAACATTTTTTTTCCAGAAGGTCAAACATTAAATCCCATAGTTCCATGTGGAATATCTTAAGCACTCTGTGGCAAATTGTGAGCTCCATGTGGCTCCACTTCTATGTCACTTCTGCTGGTTGTATCTCCCATGGTTGTAGCTTCTCTCTTGGGCTAGCTTTGCTTCCTCCTTGCAGCTTTTCTTAGATGATCCATGTTTCTGGCTTTTCCAAACTTCTTGGGACTCCACTGCACTGTATGTTTCTCACTCACAGCTTTACACACTGCCCTCCCAGAGGCTCACTGCCTGGCCTCCCAGGCCTTCTGAAATCCAGGTGGTTGCCTTCTTAACCTCAGAACTCTTGAATTTTTCAAGTGCCTAAAACCAATGTCATGTGGATGATGCCAATGGCTGCTGCCAGCTGAACAGTAGCCAGGCTTTCTTCTCTCTTGGCTGTAGGGGTCGGGTTCCTGGATTGCTGAACACTCTGACCCTGATTCTAAGGAACAAATTCTCTATCCTGGTGCCATTCTATAATCTGGTGTGGCAAGATTCTGGAACATGAGGCTCTGCAGCTTCCCACTCAAGGCAAAGACCCTTGCCCTTGAAATTCTAAGGCTGCAAAAGGTGGAGACCTGCCACATCCTGTGATGCCCCTAGGCCATCCTTTCCATTGTCTTGCTCCTTCTCAAAATGGAGATCCTCTCAGCTCTATCTTTGCATTCCACACCTTTATTGGAGCTTTTTTTTTTTTCTGGCCAAACTCACATTTTAAATCATCCTTCTTGGCTCTTTGCTCTTATTTCTCAACATAAATCTCAACATAACAGCCTCCAACAATAGCCATGCCACTGCCTCAACATTTGACTGCTTTGAAATTTCTTTTGCAAGATTAATCAGTCTACTGTGCTTAATCTCAATTTTAGGCGAAGTCTCTGGATAGGAACAAAATGCAGACAAACTTTCTGCCAAACCATAATAGACGACACCTGGAAATCAACAACCATTGCAGTCCTTCTTCCCAACAGAAACCTCTTCAGTTTGGTCTTTATAGGCAGGATTTCTATCAACCTTCTGGTCTTCTGAGCTCTGACCAGAATCTCTCATACAGAAGAGCTGAAGGCTTTCCAGGGCTTCTCTGTCAGACAACATTTCTGAACTTTTTCCATAAGACATTTCCAAAAGCTTGCAATCCACATGGTCAGGCAGTCACAGCAACGACCCTACTCTTTTAGTAACAATTTCTGTCTCAGTTACTCTTTTCTCACTGCTGGGACAAATACCTGATGCTCAAAATTAAGAAGTGAAAAGTTTATTTACCTCACAGTTAGTGGAAGTTTCAGTCCAAATTCAGCTGGCTCAAAGACAGAGTGGCACATGACACAGAGCAGTCTTTCATGGTGGAGGCAAAGAACAGAGAGCAAAGAGAGGGGCAGCAGCTCAGGCAGCTAGCAAGCCTCTCTCCCCTTCTCACATTGTAATGCAGATTATCTGCTTCAGGGTTGGTGCAGCACCCACACCCATAGTAATCAATCACTAACTCCAAAAGCCACCCTATGACTGCGTGAGGCTTTAGGGAGATGCCTAGACATAAACCATAACAGAGTCCAAATTTCTGGAAGTGACCTTTCCATTACACTCAAAGGCCTCCTGTAATTCCCTTCCTTGTTCATCAAAGTCAAAGAAGAGGAGCACCTTTAAAATGTGGTGCATTTCATCTTTCAGCTTTTCAGTGCCTTGTGCCATTTTCATTTCATGTTTCCAAAAGGGCCAGTCCTCCCGCGAGCTCTTGTCTTTGAGGCTATGCTTCTTCTGCTCTACTTTGCAGCAGTTCTCAGAAAATCTTGCTGATATCCTGGAGTTACCATGGGGGTATTTTCCACTCACCTCACCACCACTCACAACACTGCTGTTTCTGAGAGGGGGTCCGACTCCTGAGCAGGGGACAATTCATTTTCGGGACTCCCCTGCTGTGCTTGTTCCTCAAGCTCTCCAACCATCACCAAGCATTTTGAAAGACAACTGAATGTGGTAGTTTGAGAATCTAAAAATGCCATGCAATTTTTCTGGGCTTCTAAAATGGAAGGCTTTCTGTTGGCTTCTATAATATCCAACCTGTTATATTTGTACACCAGTCTCAGAACTTCTTCCAGGCAGCTCCTCTAATAGCAAGAGAACAGCTTCTTCAGAATCCTGGGCATACTGTTCCATAACCATGGCTGCGTCACTGTACATTTCCTGTTCAACTGGCTTTTCTGCCAGGGTCCTCATTATGTCTCTCAGCCGGTTCTTGGGCAAGTGAAGAGGGCTTGCTGCCAGTTGCCACAGCCAGAAAGGCTGGGAAAGCTTATTTGAAGGCACCACAGCAGGGAAACACAAGCCCCACTGTCTCATGCTGGTGCTTTTGTGTGAAGTACTCCCCATACATGGGGCAGACAGCCCTGTACAGCCTGCATTTAGTGGATATACCTTCAGGGCTTCCTCATCCAAACTTCTATCCTTTATTCAACTTAAGCATTCTGGGAAGTATTCAGGTCCACACTTGCTGAAGCAATCAGTGACTTTTTCATATCATTTCAAGTGTTTGTCTTTAGAAATGGAAGACATTTTTTGGGATCCTTCCGTGACTTTTCAGTTACCATGATGACCATGTCAAAGTGATAGGCCCTAAGAGAATGATTGTATAATTCATTAACACCTACCAGAAGGGGCAAACACTTCAAAGTCTCCTCTGTACTGAGCATTGGGAACAGATGGACCATTCTCTTGAAGCTTGTGTACCTTCTGCAGCATGAGTTCCAGTTCTGGCATAGTTTTCTTCATGTGAGGTGTGAGTATTGCTAGGCAGTGCTCATGAGGGTTGATGCCCTCCAAGGCTGTTCTCACTGCACCACAGATAAGGTCAACGATTTTTCCCTGGCAAGGCCTATGGGTAGCTGGGCACTGCTGGTAACTGCAGGAGGGTACATGGTCTTTGTGACATCTTCTTCCTTTAACTCCTGTTGAATTTGATACCCTAGTTTGCCTTGGAACACCAAAGCATAGTAATTAGTGGTGGTGGGTGGGGCCTCTCTCAGGTACTTTGCAAATGATTATGGGGTAAGATTTTAGGAGTTCGCACTATTTCATTCATCCAAGTTATCTATTTTCAAGTAAATGCAGTTTTTTGTTTTTTTTTTTAATCCATTGAAAGACTGAAAGGGGACGAGCTGTAGACCATATTGGGCTGCACTGCAAGCTTGTGCCCTGGTCACACACATGTCACATCTGGGCCCGGTAGGGATGTCTTGGCTGGTCCTGGCTGTCATATCGTTGTGAAGGCTCCTAACCCTCCTCTCCACCTTTCCCTTCTGGAGTGAGGTGTTCTCCAGAAGTCAGGCTCCTTTACCTTGGAACAGAGACCCATGGATCTCTGTGGCCTATACCATCTCCAGTTCCTGGAATTTGGGTCTAGGGCCAATGCTTGGTCATTTTTAGTCCCTAGGGAAGCACAGACCAGTGTTGGATCTGGTTCTAGAGCTTGGGATATTATTGACACAGAAGCGGATTCAAATCTGTCAGCTTCCTACTGACTTCACAAACTCTGCAATGTTCCTTTGTCTCTCACTCTTAGTTTGTTGAGAATAATGCCATACAACAAAACAAAATAAAATATGTAAAACAATCACCATATAATATGGGCACAGTTAATGTTACTTCATTTCTCTGCTCTTAGTTATTTGTCTATGTTTGCAACTAATTTACTAGTAATATAGTTTGTTTGGAAAGGATGGCGCTTGAGCCTGGTTCTGTTGTTTGGTATTTGGGGTTTAGCTTTTCGAAACTGGAGGGTGATGTGGGGCAGAGAAGGCAAGTGGCGTATGTAGCCAGTGAGCCATGTATTCTAGTGAAATGCTGTGCTTCTGCTGCTGGTTAAGAGTTAGCATGCTACTGACTTTCCAAAAAATATAAACACTACTTACGGGAGGGGGAAATGTTCTTCTAAAAGTTGGAAGAGTTTTCAGTGGGCCATACTAGAACAATGGTAGGGTTCTTGTAAGTAAATAATTACCCTGTCCTTTAGGGTGGACAACAGAGGCAAAGACTGCCCCCTGCTGGTGGGGTGAGAAGGCAGTCAGTGAAGGAAGCTCTTTTGGAATAAGAAAAGTGAGAGCTTCTGGCTGGGGTACTAAAGAGGAGATGGCAGAGAGGGTGCTGAGATATAGCAACTAGGAATTGAGAATTTAGTCAGGACAGGAATTCAGAGTCTAAATTTAAAATCTATCCCTTACTCAACACAAATCATTTATTGGAAAGTTGGAATAGGTGCTAGATTATCTGCTGAGGTGGACTCCAGAGCCATTTGGGAAAAAATGACACCAAGAAGCCTAGAGGAACTGAGGGTGTTGGGTTTTCTGTGAAACAAGGAATGATCGTTTCACACAGTGATCATGGAAATCACAACTGTGAGCCATCCCAGAACTGTTTCATCTTAGTATTTTCCAAGGGAACTTTGCAAAATGTATAGAAGTGGGGAAGAGGTTTGGCAAATCTTTAGGGTCTTTACAGTGACTCAGATCCTGTAAGTAAGCTGTAATTTCTTATTGGTCTCTAAATGCCTGTTTGTATAAAGGACTTCTTTGAATATTATTGGCCACTTTCTCCTCCTGAAAAGCTGGACATTTCTCTTTTGAGGCTGTTAGTCATCCCACCTCTCTTAATGCCCCTCCTTTCTCCTTGAGTTTTCCTGCAGCGTGCAGGTTGGGCCATTTCTCCTCAAGGAGACCTTCCCTTATCTACCTCATCACATGGTTTCTGGACATCTCCTGTACCCCAAGGCTGTGCTTTCTCCATCAGGCAAAGGACTCTAAAGATTAGAGCTCTAGTGCCTGAGCTTTGTGTATTCATTTCCTCATGCATGTCCTGAGCACCCTAAATTCAGGGTCTCCGAGATTGCTGTGATGCTCTGCCCTAGTCTCTCTGCTTATACCTAGCGCTAGCTGACACATGGCCATGTTCCCAGTCAATAGGCTACACATGCTACCTCTCACCTCATCCCCTGTGTCTTGGCACTATTCCCTAGCCTATATTCCACTTGGTAGTGTCTGACAGCACGAGGGCTCTCTGATAGGCTATAATTCACCTCAGTGTGTCTTTGCCCAGGTATCAACTTTTTCCACCCTTCCACCATCTCTCATCTCCAAATGACTAAATTGTAAGTTCAGGTGAAATGCATATTCCCATGAAGTTTTATTTCATTCTTCAGCTCACCATTCTGTCCTCTGTCTCATGAACTGCCCAGGCCATCTTACCAGTAGGATCCCTGTTTCAGAGCATGTCATCCCTTGTATTGCCCTTACTGATGTCTGTGTCAGACTCCACTATCTACACTGTAAGCTAAGCTCATTGTGAGCAGGCTGTTTATCTAATCCACCTTCTTATCCTTCTTAGTGACCTGCACATATTTGGCTCAGTGCATTACTTTATGGCCATGAACAGCTACGAGCATCCCAGTCACCTCTTATCTCCATCTGCCACCAGGGGAGAAATCTCTTGAGGAAGTAGACTAAGTATGAGTCAACTTCCTATCCAAGATGCCAACTGGGCACTGTGCCCAGCATAATTTTTTTTATGTACTTTTAGTACAAGGTCTAACTATACAGATTGAACTTGTAGTGATCCTCTTGTTTTCAGCTTCCCAAATGCTGGGATTACAGGCACAAGCCACCATACCCAGTGTTAGTCTCTATCTCAGCGTGCCCCAGGGGCAGGGCTGGCATGGCACGCTGGGGATTGAACCCCAGTCCCTGCATCTGCCTAAGCAGACATTTTCCTATAACTGCTGAGCTATCTGGCAAGCCCCCAGCATAACTTACATATAGAGTAAATGCTGAATCCAGTGGTTGGAGGGAGCTCCATTTAGCATTTAGAGTTTATATGTCTGGGAGAATTTGAACATGGAACATTTGGACAAAGCAGGGGCATCTATCTGAGATACTGGAAGTAGGATGCAGAGGTGGAGGAGGGTATCCACAAGAATGTGGCATCACAGAGGAAAGGACAGTTTACAGGGAGAGGCCCATGGAACAGAGCAGTCAGTCTGGCAGCACAGGGGCCTTCGAAACGTTGCACTCCCCTTTCTCTAAGGTGCTGGAAATTGAACCCAGAACCTCTGCACGAGCTACATCCCTATCCTTTCTTTGAAACAGAATCTTACTAAGTTCCTAACTTTCCCAGGCCAGGATGGAACTTGCAATTCTCTTGCCGCAGACTCCCCGCGGGCTGTAATTGTGGGCATATGCTACCACGCCCAGCTAAGAGCTGCTTTATTCAGGTAGAAAGAGCAGAAGTGCAGCAGAAGTGCACTGAAGAATGAATGGGAGATGTAGGTGGGGAGAAGAAGGCATTGATAAGAATAGTAGGTGTGGAAATGGGGCTCAGAGAAGATTTTTTGAAAGTTCAAATATACTTGTGAATGTTCAAAAACTTAGAGAAAAAAAAAGACATTTCTAAGAGAAATGACAAATACTGAATAAAAACTAAACTTTTTGAAGTAAATCATTTAATTATGTAAAATTAATAATTTTTCATGATAAAAGCAGGTGAAACACTCAAGAGAGTATTTGCATCATGCATAGCAGATGTAATGTGTGGTTTGGACTATCAGACATTGTTTCTTCTTTTTGGTACTGGAAATTGAACTCAGGACCTTGCGCTTGCCAGGCAGGTGCATGTGCTGCTGACCTATATCTCTGGCCCTTGGACTAACACAAACTGAGGTGAAAAACTATGTTTTAACCACTCTTTTGGTCCCTCCTTTCTGCTTGTAGCAGAGTTTAAAAGACCAAAAGTATTAAAATATAATCTACTATGATGCCTTAGTCACTTCCCTAATCATTGTGACACAATGCCTGGTACCCACAACTCTACAGAGGAAAGCTTTGTTTAGCTCACAGTTAGTAGAGGTGCTGGTCCATAGGCTGCTGGCTCTAGGCAGGGTGGGCTGGTAGAGGAATGCGCTGGAGGAGAAGCTGCTCACATCACAGCAGCTAGGAAGCAGGTAATGTGGAAGGAGGGGCAGGGGAAGGAGGCACATCCTTCTAGGCCACTCCCCAGTAATCTCCCCAGTAAGTGACAGGTCTCTTCCAACAGACCCCTAAGAGCAAGTCATCTAAAATCTCCCATAATCCAGTCACCTTCTATAAGCTTTGCCTATGAGAACATGAGGCTAGGGATGACATTTTAGTTCTAAACCATCACATTCTTTTCCTGGTTCCCAAAAGACTCATGTTTATGCAAAATGCATTTAGTCCATTGGTAAGAGTTGCAAAAGTTTTGCTAGCTTCAGCGTTGCTGAAAAGTCCAAGTTCACCATCTCCTCTGAGGCTCAGAACACCTTTAGCTGTGAGCCCCTGTAAAGATAAGAAGTTAAACACTACCTAAATACAAAGGCACAGGCTAAACATCCCAATTCCAAAAGGGGGCCATAGAGGGATAGAAACCAGTAGGACCCAAGCAAGACTGAAAACACGAACATTCAATCTTCTAGTTCCACCCCAGCCTCTGGGGCAGGATGTGGCAGATGTAAGCTGTGAACAGCAGGGGCCTCTGCCTGTGTGGCATTGCTGCTGGTTGCAGCCCTCCCTGCTTCTCTCTGTCTGGCTCCACTCGCTGCCTTCTTTCCTTAGATGTGCCACGCTCCTGGCTCCTCCAGCTTGTGGGGTCTCCACTGCACAGTCACACTCACTCCTCCACACACTGCCCTCCCAGGGCACACTGGTCAGCCTCCCAGAGCTTCTTCTGAAATCCAGGTAGAGCCTCTCTGACCCCATAATCTAAAACCAATACCATGTGGGTGACACCCAGGTCTGACACAGGCTCCAAAGGTAAGGAGGTCCTTGTGCATCATGGGTGCAGAGGCTCAGAGTGCCAGGGTGGCTGAGCATAGTGAACTGAGTCTTAGTGAATCAAGGTCCTTTCTGGAGAAGGTGTCCCAGGGCTCTCAAAAGAGTTTTCAGCATTGTTCTTTTGAGCCTGTGATGAACAGGAGGCTTGCTGATTTCTCATATGCCCTTAAGTCTTTTTTTTTTTTTAATTGTCCTTTTTTACTGTCTGATCCAAAGTGTGTGGCTTCTTTTTAATGTTAATCTTTTTCTCTTCTATATTCTCCTCCTTCTAAGTAGTGATTTATTTCTGGCAGAATTAAAGACTTACAAAATGGGCTTTTTGCTCTTGATTTCCCATCAAACCTAGCTAAAAACTCCAACAGTATCTGTGTCACAGCCGCAACACTGAGCTGCTTTGCAATTTCTTCCTCGAGATTAGTTATTTTGCTTTCCCTGATTTCAGTCTCCCACAATATTTCTGGACAGGAGCAAGATGTAGATAAATTTTCTGCAACAGCGTAACACACATGGCCTGAAGTCCAACTGCCAGTGAAGTCTATGTTTCCTATTGAAATCTTCTGAGCCTGGCGTTTTTCATCTACTTTTTAACAATCACTTTGATCCTCTGAACTCTGACTGCACTCTTTCGCTGAGCTCAGTTTGCAGCATTTTAGGGCTTCTCCAACTAATATTTTCAAATTTTGTGAAACTGCTCCCACAAACCAGTTCCACAGGCTCTAAAACACATGGTCAGGGAACATTACAACAACTCCCCTTCTGTTACCAAACTCTGTCTTAGTCATTTTCTTAGTTGCTGACACCCACAATTTGAAGGAGGAGAGATTTGCTTTCACTCAGTATGTAGAGGTTTCAGTCCACAGTCTACTGGCTCTAAGGCAGGGCAACATGGCAGAGGGGCAGGGCAGAGATCAAGCTGCTGGCATCAAGGAGGCTAGGTAAATTTAAGGGAGGAGCCAAGGACGGACTAAACCCTTCTAGGCCACGCCCCCAGTAATCCGCTGCTTCCCACCAGACCTCACCTGGTAATAGCAAATCAGCTACAACACTGCGTGATTTAATTGCCTTCCAAAGGCCCCACCTTATGAGCACATGAAGCTTTGAGAGCCACTTTAGATCCAAACTATGACACGTGGTTTAGTTGCTTTTAATATATTCATTCTTAAAGACCCAAAACATATGTTCTGTTGTCACCCTTCTCTGTCCCCTCCTTGAACTCTATACAGACTTCTATTGGTCAACACAACAGTGCACACCTATGGTGCCAACAGGGCCTGAGGTTTTGGCAGCAGGACATTCTCAGTGTCTACCTAAGCCCGCTGACCAAGTTTTCCCGCTCTTGTGGACTAATAGTCATTCAATTTCTTCTGCGTTTCAGTGTTTTGGAATGCCGAGAGCATTCTGCAAGTGTCACATTCCCAGGAGACCATTTTCAACCCTCAGCAGGCGGTCTGGATTTGCTGTTCAGATTGAAACATAACTGCTCTCATTTCTAGCTCCACCAATTTTTTTTTTTTGGGGGGGGGGGCTATTTTG
>PVKN010016737.1:0-17719 GCA_004027915.1 Capromys pilorides | reverse complement strand
CCTCCTCCTCTTCTTCTTCTTCTTCTTCTTCTTCTTCTTCTTCTTCTTCTTCTTCTTCTTTTTCTTCTTCTTCTTCTTCTTCTTCTTCTTCTTCTTCTTCTTTTTCTTCTGTTTCAGTGCTGGAGGTCAAACCCATGGTCTCAGGCATTCTAGGCAAGGAATGTACCTCTCTACGGTCCTAGTCCCTTCATTTTCTCTTCAGAAATATAGCCAGGAGCAGTGCCATGTGCTTATAATCCTAGCCAAGCAAGAAACTGAGACCTAGCCTAGGTAAAACTTCATTTCTTACAGACAGACAGATAGGCAGGCAGGCAGGCAGGCAGGCTTTCCAGGACAATTTCTTCCTCAGAGGATCTTTCTTTTTTTTTTTTTCAGGACTGGTGTTTGAACTCACGACCTTGCACTTGCCAGGCAGGCACTTATTCTGCCGAGTTATCTCTCTGGCCCCATCAGAGGATATTTCTGAGAATTAAGTGAGAAAGTAATATATATCATTTTTGTTTGTTTGTTTTGTTTTTTGGTGGGACCAGGGTTTGAACTCACAACCTTGCCAGGTAGGCACTTGTGCCATGGAGCTATCTCCCCAGCCCCCTGTTCGTTTTGTTTTCAAGACAGGGTTTTGCTATGTATTTCAGGCTGGGACTCACTATGTAACCCAGGCTGGCCTTGAACTCATGGCAATACTCCTGCCTCAGCCTCTAGAATGCTAGGATTACAGGCATGTGTCATCACACTCAGCAGCAGTAGATATTCGTAAATTTAAACTTTTCTTGTTTTCCTTATATAGCATTCATGTTCCTCTCTAAACTCTGGTTTCTAACCCACCCACTATCATTTGATAAAGACATATTTGGTACCCCTCTAAAGCATGGAATACCTACCCTGGGTAGGTATAAAGAAGTAGGTATGATACCTCACTCTTACAGAACATACCAGGCTCTTGGCTCTGTACTGTCCTGGTCTTCAGTGCCCTTTGTGCCATTGTTTCTAAGGGAGTGTTCAAAGCCCAGCTCTAACCCTGCCTTCTCAGCAAACCTTCTCACAGTTCCACGACCTTTAGGATGCTCACCTCCTGTCTGGCATCCTGGCTTCCCTCTTTTCTGAGGTCTCCCTTAACCTATCTGTAAGCTCTTCAAAGACAAGCTGTGGGCCCTTCTTTGTACCCTCCTCCCATATTCCAGGCTAATTAATGCTTGAAATAATGACTTTGTCTTAAAGCAGATATAAGTACCCTACAAGACTATTTAAATTCCCAATTCAGTTTTGGGTGCAAAGAAACTAAGACTTAGGGCTGGGAGCTACCTCAGTGGCATAAGCGCCTGCTTGGAAAATACAAGGTCCCAAGTGTGATCCCCAGTACCAAAACCAAAACAAAATTAAGACCTTCCCTTTCCTCTGCAGTCCCGTGCTGTAGGTTCTCCTGGGTTGGCATGTCCTTGGCTGGTGTAAAAATGGCCACCAATTTCCTAGTGCATGAGAAAATCTGGTTCGACAAGTTCAAGTATGATGATACAGAAAGGAAATTCTACGAGCAGATGAATGGGCCTGTGGCTGGTGCCTCCTGCCAGGAGAATGGTGCCAGCGTGATCCTCCGTGACATTGCAAGAGCCAGAGAGAACATCCAGAAATCCCTGGCTGGAAGCTCTGGCCCTGGGGTCTCTAGTGGGCCGGGTGGAGACCACAGTGAGCTTGTTGTCCAGATTGCCAGCCTGGAAGTGGAGAACCAGAACCTGAGAAGCGTGGTGCAGGATCTGCAGCAGGCCATCTCTAGGCTGGAGGCCCGGCTGAACACCCTCGAGAAGAGCTCACCCATCCATCGAGCCACAGTCCCACAGACCCAGCACGTGTCTCCCATGCGCCAAGTGGAGCCCCCAACCAAGAAGGTGGCCACACCATCAGAGGACGACGAGGACAATGACATTGACCTATTTGGCAACGATGAGGAGGAGGACAAGGAAGCGGCCCGGCTGCGGGAGGAGAGACTAAGGCAATATGCAGAAAAAAAATCCAAGAAGCCCTCACTGGTAGCCAAGTCCTCTATCCTCCTGGATGTCAAACCTTGGGATGACAAGACGGACATGGCCAAGCTGGAGGCCTGTGTACGCTCTGTCCAGCTGGATGGACTGCTCTGGGGTGGTTCCAAGCTGGTCCCCCCGTGGGTTATGGCATCCACAAGCTACAGATCCAATGTGTGGTAGAGGACGACAAGGTGGGCACCGACCTGCTGGAGGAGGAGATCACCAAGTTTAAGGAATATGTGCAGATTGTGGACATTGCAGCTTTCAACAAGATCCGAAGCCATGGGTGCATGTGTGCAAGGGAGGCCCTGTCGAGATTAAAAACAGACTCGGCAAAAAAACCCCCAAAAAACAAAAAAACCCCTAAGACCTTGTTCTTGATTCCCTCACCTGAAACCTAAGCTACTTCAGCTGTCTCCTACCCCTTTGCTTTTATGTTGGGAGCTGCTGAAGGTGGAAATTGGTCCTATGTGTGAGGGCAGGATGAGGCCACATTGCCTAAAGCAGTCAAGCTACCTCTGTCTTGAAAAAAGCATTCTGCCTCTGTCCATGTCAGCTATTAGTCACTAGGCAACTTTGTGTCACATGATACTCACTTAGCAAAGGTATTGTCTCTTGTCTATCTTTTCCTCATTCCTGCCACCCTTTCTCCCTAGGGTACCCAAGGGACCAATGAGTGCTTACAGTTTTATTTATTTTTTCCTAGTCAACATCAGGCAGGGAGACTTGAAGGTTGATGCTGAACTTTTGATAGGCCAGGGTCCCTGAGACACAGGAATGTCCATGGGCAGGAACTCTGGGGGCAGCACTGCTGCTGTCCAGAGCTGCTGCTTCTCAGCCTGCCAGGAGACTCACCCTTGGCTGAGCCAAGGTCTTCTTATCTCCACAGAGGACACTGAAGGGGTAAAGGGGTGAGAGGGTCTCTTCTTGGCTTCTGCTCCCTGGTGGGGTAGGGGTTAATAGATTGCAACACAGCTTTGGGCTGAGTCATTTCCCATTGCCATCCCCCTTCGCCTCAGTTGGAGTCTTATAAAGAAGACCAGAGGCTGGGAAGTGAAAAGAAGTGGAGGCCTGCAATCCCTGCTGTCTCAGGCTCCTAGAAATCTGAGGTCAGAGAGCACAGCCAGCCACTGGAGCTCTTGTCATCTGGGGCCATGAACTGTCAGGATCTGTGGCTGGGCTTCTTACTCCTCCAGACAGTGACAGTCTCGTCTGGAGTCCTGGGGCTTGCAGGAAAGGAGGCAGCTGTGGTGAGTCACCTGGGGGGGCACCAGCCAGGGCAGTGACAGGGTAACTACTCCACAGCTCCACTGAAGCCTGCCTCCTGTCTGCAAGCACTGCTTTTCTTTCCACTACTCCTTGGTCCACCCTGCTGCCTCCTGCTCCTTCCTCTTGCTCTACCTGAGCCCATTCTCTAAGCCGCTTCCCCTTTAGGCCTTCAGTTCTGCCCCTGCCTCTCCTCATGGCCCTCTTAGGTCAGCTAGAACCTCTGCCTAGAGACTAACTCGATGTTGACATGCTCCCCCTCCCCACTGCAGGATTACCTGCTGCAATTTGGATACCTGCAGAAGCCTCTAGAAGGACCTGAGAACTTCAGGCCAGAAGACGTCACAGAGGCTCTGAGGTGAGAGATCATAAGGTCAGAGCTGAAGTTGCAAGGTTTTCCCTCTTTTCATCCTTTGCACCACATAGCCCGACCTCTGCCTGCCCGAAATCCACACCAAGGATCTGCTGGATGGGTGCTTAGCAATGTTGCAGTGGTGGCACACTGGGAGGGATGGGGGGTGAGATGAGGAGCATAGTCACTGGGTCTGCCAGGCCCTCCTTTGGGGCATCGGCCCCACATCGTATCCCAGATACTAATATTTAGGTATAGCTCACATGCAGTATGATTTACATGTCAAGTTATCGATTGGGATGTTGAAGTGATGCTACCTTTTATGGACACTGAATCCAGCCAGCACTTCTTCTCTATTTTGTAGTTTTCTTTTACTTTTTTTCAGTACTAAGAATTGAATTCAGGACCTTGTACTTGCCAGGCAGGCACTTATGCCATTCGGCTTTCTCCCCAATGGTCCTCTTTTACATTTTTGTAATTTTTTTTTTTTTTTGCAGGACAGGGGTTTGAACTCACAACCTCACACTTGCCAGGCAGAGGCAGGCACTTGTGCCATGGAGCTATCTCCCTGCTTCCCCCCCCCCCTTTTAATACATATTATGGCCAGATCAGCCAGCCTGCCCTGAGGGTGGGGCTGGTGCAGCATGTGGTGCCAGGAATCGAACCATGGTCCCTGCGGTTGCCTAAGCTTGCCTAAACAGGTGCTTTAGCCCGCTGAGTCATCTCGCCGGACCCTTGTTTTTCTTTATGTTCTTAGAAATGTTTAGGTCCCTTGAAAATCACAGGCCCTGTGACAGTCTATAGTAGATGAGATTGCTCCAGAGAACTGGAGAGCAGGAGGAGAATCCCCGGAGCAGGGCTGGTTACCTTTCCAGGGCATGAGGTTAGAAATTGTAGTATGGGAGAAAGTCTACACTTGAGAGTAATTTTACTTGAATAAAAGATATTGATAGCTGGGTATGGTGGTGGCACTCTGGGACGCTGAGGGAGGAGGACTGCAAATTCTAGCTTAGCTTGGGCAATCTAGTGAAAGACTGGGATTATAGCTTAAAGGGAAGGCATAAGGTTCAGTCCCCAGTAAAGGAGAGAAAGGGAGAGGGAGAGAGAGAAGTTCTGTGCCATTCTTGGTCACCGTCTTGGGCAGCAGGAGGTCAAAGAGCTAGCTCCAGTTCTTAGTCATTCCAGATTCACCTGCCCTGGTGGACCCATCCCTGTCCCCCTTTCCAGAGCTTTTCAGGAAGCATCTGAGCTGCCAGTCTCAGGTCAGCTGGATGATGCCACAAGGGCCCGCATGCGGCTGCCTCGTTGTGGCCTGGAGGACCCCTTCAACCAGAGGACCCTCAAATACCTATTGCTGGGTGAGGATGGGGCCTGGGAAGAGGAGGGCAAGCAGATGCTGTGGCTCTGGAGTGTGGTGGCATCAGGACAGCCTGGACCAGCTTAGTGTTGAATGGGCGATCGCCTGGTGATTACCTATTATTATCTGTCTAGACGAGTTGTGAGAGCCCACACCCAGAGGAGCTCTCTGGGGTTAGGAGAAGGATCTGTGTTTCCAACAGGAGGGATGTGTGTTTCAAATGTATCTTCTGGTCCATTAACCAGGACGATGGAGAAAAAAGCACCTGACTTTCCGCATCTTGAACCTGCCCTCCAGCCTCTCACCCCATGTCGCCCGAGCAGCACTGCTTCGAGCCTTCAAGTACTGGAGCAGCGTGGCGCCCCTGACCTTCCGGGAGCTGCGAGCTGGCTGGGCTGACATCCGCCTCTCCTTCCATGGCCGCCGAAGCCCCTACTGCTCCAATACCTTCGATGGGCCTGGTAGGGAGCAGTTCTCAGCTATCACCTCCCAGACTTCTGAGATTACCTCTATTTCTTTGAGTCAGTGATTGACTTTGGAACATTAATATTCAGGCTGCCTCTTATCCCCACCTGCACCCTATGCAACCTGACCCCCTTCCAACATTCCCTAGGGGAGCAGTTGGCTGCTTGCCTGGAGCCTTACCTCCTCTCTGAAGCTGATACCTCCTTCCCTGGCTTAAATCCCACCAAGGTACGAGAGAGAGAGAGAGAGAGAGAGAGAGAGAGAGAGAGAGCGAGCGCACGCGCGCGCGAGCGAGCTGGGCCACAGAGCAGAGATAGACAACAGCAAAGGAATCTGAAGGCAGCACCTCACAGATGGTGAATGTAGCTGGGGGTATATAAGAAAATGGAGCACTCCAGTTTGTGACAGGCATGGTATGATCTAGGATTCTGGGCTCTGACATTCTTGTGCACCTTTGTGTTCATGCAGGGAGGGTGCTGGCCCATGCTGATATCCCTGAGTTGGGCAGTGTACACTTCGATGAAGATGAGCTCTGGACTGAGGGGACCTACCGGGGGGTGAACCTGCGCATCATCGCCACCCACGAACTGGGCCATGCCCTGGGACTTGGCCACTCGCGGCACACCCAAGCACTCATGGCTCCTGTCTATGCTGGATACAAGCCCTACTTCAAGCTGCACCCAGATGACGTGTCAGGGATCCAGGCTCTCTATGGTCAGTCTCTCTCTCCCTTGAGAGTGTGATGCTGGTTAGTCTGATCAGCATCCTTCTATGGAAGAAAATGGTGGTTTCTTTTTCTTCCTCTGGCCCAGTTGCACAGGCTGCTTCCTTTTCAGGAGTGGTATCTGGCTGACTCTGCCCTGTCTAATCTTCCTTCCAGGCCTTTCTCTCTTTATCTTCCCTTGGAGATGGAGACCTCAAATCTCAGGAAGCCTCCTTTTTTGGTTGCTTCTCAATTAAAAAGGTGTCTCTTGCTGATGTCAGTATGAAATTGTCCACCACCAAGAAAAACTACTTAAGAGTGTCCTTTCTACAGTAGCATTGGGCAGGGCATACAGTAGGCAGGTGCCATCACGTTTCTTCCAGCAGCACTATTTCATCTTACAGGCAAGAAGAGCCCAGAGACAAGGGATGAGGAAGATGAGATGAAGATGCCCACTGTACCTTCAGTGTTCAGAAAGCCTGGTCCTATGCCGAACCCCTGCAGTGGTGAACTGGATGCCATTATGCTGGGTGAGGCCTTTCTCCTCCAAGCCACAAATAGGCAGGGTTAGATAAATGGGAATGACATGAGGCCACAGCATGAGCAATGGAGGTCAGACCATCCAGGGGGGTGCCTAAGGAAGAAGACAGGTAGTATAGATAGGGACAGCCAGGTATGCTGGCACACACCAGCACTTGGGAGGCTGAGGCAGGAGGATCGTTGCAAATTTGAGACTGGTTTGGGCTACACAGTGAGCTCAAAGCCAACCTAAACTGCACAGTAAGACACTGTCTGAAAAAAAAAAAAAAAGAAAATAGGGAGGGTTCAAAACTGAATTTAAAGAGGGTAAAGCAGTCATTTATCAAGGTTGCCACTTTATAAGGACTACTAGAACACATACAGAAAAGCAGCAAAATGCGGGCCGGCAAGATGGTTCAGCAGTCTAAAGCACCTGCTTAGGAAAACTTAGGAACTGGAAGGACCGCGGTTCAATCCCTGGCACCACATGCTGTGCCAGCCCCAGCCCCAGGGCAGGCTGAGCCAGCCATAATACAAACATAAATAAATAAATAAATAAATAATAATAAAAAAAAAGAAAAGCAGCAAAATGGAATTAGGTAGGCTGCCCCTTAGAGCGGGTTCTGCACCTGACTGGAAGAAATTGGAAGCCACTTAGAATAAGAGGTCCCCAAGATGGAACAACTATCTGTCTATAGGAGGCAGGACCTAAAATGCTCTGAAAAACAAGGGAGAAGTTGAACTCTAGGTTCTCCTCCCCTATTTTTTTTAAAATAATTTTTTAAAAACTTTATTTATTGATATTATGGCTGGCTCAGCCTGTGCTGGGGTTGGGGCTGGCGCAGCATGTGGTGCCGGGGATCAAGCTGCAGTCCCTGCTGTTGCCTAAGCTTGCCAAAGCAGGCATTTTAGCCTGCTGAGCTATCTCGCCGGCCCCTCCTCCCCTACTTTTAATTTTCTTCTCTAATTACAGTTGGGGGCCGGCCAAATAGCTCAGTGGATTAAAGTGCCTGTAAGCAGGTGCAAGGGCCACGGTTTGATCCCTAGGCCTGCTGAGATGGCAGTTGAGACTGGGCATGGGGGCACTGTGCCTGTAATCTCAGCTCTTGGGAGGCTGTAAATAGGCAGATCACTAAGAATCCAATCTAGTAGTAAGACCCTGAGCACCCTGTAGACCCTTCCCTAAAAATACTAACTAACTAACTAAATAAATAAATAAACAAATAAAATTGGATGACGTTTTGAAGAATCAGCCCAAGGAAGGGAGGGCAAGTGATCAGCCTACCCAAAATACTCGGAGGTCTTTGTCTTTTTGACTTGTTGACATTCTTTGCTCTCAGGACCCCGAGGGAAGACCTACGCTTTCAAGGGAGACTATGTGTGGACTGTGACAGATTCAGGGCTGGGCCCCTTGTTCCTAGTGTCTGACCTTTGGGAGGGGCTCCCAGGAAAACTGGATGCTGCTGTCTATTCTCCTCGAACACAGTGGATTCACTTCTTTAAAGGTAAGGGAGCTGGCTACAATGTCTTATCTGAGGAGGGCCTAGACATAAAGAAGCCACCAAAGAGTCAAGAAGTTTCTAAAAGGGTGAAATTGCTAGGCGTGGTGGAGCATGCCCATAATCCCAGCACTTGGAGGGAGGTTAAAGGAGGATCATTGTAAGTTCAAGGCCAGCCTGGGCTACATATTGAGACCCTGTCTCAAAAAGCAAAACAAATGAAAGGGTGGAATCGAGGGACCACAAGCTACTACCCGAGGATAGAAGTGACTTGTTCTTTTCTTATACACTCTTAGGAGACAAGGTGTGGCGCTACATTCATTTTAAGATGTCTCCCGGATTTCCCAAGAAACTGAGTAAAGTAGAGCCCAACTTGGATGCAGCTCTCTATTGGCCTGTCAACCAGAAGGTGTTCCTCTTTAAGGTACAGAGTTCAAATGGAGTGCACAGCCCTTCTTAAGAGGAGCAGACTAACTCATACATCTTTGCAGTTGCAGTGGGCTGAGGGTGGGCCTCTAGGAGTCTTTAAATTCTGTCTTCATTGTGCTCTTATCCATGTCCACTCTATACCTAGGGCTCTGGGTACTGGCAGTGGGATGAGCTGGCGCCAACTGACTTCAGCCGCTACCCTAAACCAATCAAAGAGTTGTTCACTGGAGTGCCAAACCAGCCTTCGGCTGCCATGAGCTGGACAGATGGCCGAGTCTATTTTTTCAAGGGCAAGAAGTACTGGCGCCTCAACCAGCAGCTTCGAGTAGAGAAAGGCTATCCAAGAAACACCAGCCACAACTGGGCACACTGTCATCCTCAGACCCCAAGTGCTACTCCATCAGCTGGGGATACCACTCCCTCAGCCATCGCGAACACTGACACAGTCTTGGACATTACTTCCTCAGACTCAGACTCCATGCTTTCGCTACCTGTTAATGCCACTTTCCCAGAGGCCTGAGGCTGAATCAAATGTCTGTTTATTACAACTACAGCAGGCTCATGAACCTAGATCTCCAGCCTCTAAAAGTTTCAACTCTAGCCATTATTCTCCCGAGAGGTGCTTCCTTTCCTCTAGTTCAGCCCCTGTTCCACCCAGTTTCTCCTCCCTTTAGGTAGTCTTAGATATCACTTCCAACTGTGTCATCTCTCTGAAAGATGGTGGTGGAGGGATATATCAATCAGGCCTTTAGCTGACAGGATGTGGTAGCTGGGGAAGCTGGAAACCCGGATTCTGTTCATCTCAGGTAAAGTACAAGAAAATAGTATGGCCAGTAAAATGAGCAAGGGCTTGGGAATCCTTGAGAACCATACTGCCTGCTTGTGGCTTGGGCACTCTAATTTCACCTCATTGACCTCTGGATTGTCTGTTAGCAAAGTTAATGCCAATCCTGTATGGTTGTTGCATGAAATGAAATACTGTGTACATGTGAAGAGTCTGGCAAATTTGCAGTTTGTAAAGGCTAATTCTGTTTCTAAAAGAGGGCTCAACAGCACATACTCCACTTGTCTGAGTTTGCAGCTGTGTCTGAGAAGTGCTCCGTCTGAGAAGGGTACACCTATCAGATCTTTTAGAAGACAGAAGACTTATTAACATGTCTACCTCTTTGAGGATACACAGGGAGAGGGAAGAATTGCAACAGCAAAGGCAGAATTCCCTGGTCCAGTTTCAATGACATTTTATTCACATGTCCTGTGTTCTTCCCTCCATCATAGTCCTGCTGCCCAGGAGATATGTTTTCCATCTGGGAAACCAGAGGACAGCAGAGTCGAGGCAGTAGTTAGTATATGTGCTGCTGAAGAGAGCACATTGAGGGAGTAGTTAGAAAGGGTTAGTGGATGAAACAAAATTCTGGTTAGGCAGGGAGTTAGTATAACCCACAATGACAGGCGGAGAAGGCACTTTTCTCCCATGTATCCCTGGATACCAGATTGCTTTGGGCAAAAGGGCAAGGCTTTGGCATATGGCCAATGCTGTCTTCTTGGAACAAGGAGCCAACTTTTGGGAAGGTAGGTATTGAGACAGGTGCTGGGACTTCCTCAGGTTGAGGTGAAAAGGGGAAGCACCATGGAGGATAATGCTCCCCACTGAGGTAGGAGAAGGGGGCACAAGCCTGTGGGGGTATAAGGGGAAAGGCCAATCAGAATCCCAACTACCTCTTTTGTGCTATTTTCATATCAAAAGCTATTCCATATCTTAGGAGGCTCCCTGATTTTCCATAGGTACTACAAAAACAGCCCCTTATTTCAGCACTGCAAGGCACACTGAGATGGTTATTTACTTGGGTAAGAGCCCTCCTTGCTTTGGAGAGAATTAGGGAGTTAGTATCTCTAGGGAGCAGGTACCTTTATCCCTGGACAGAGATGGGTAGTCATATTTCTGTTACTCTACCCTCCCCAAAAGATTCTTTACTTCCTGTCCCTGAAGCATATCTGCAAGGCTGACCTGGAGAACAAGTCCTATCCCCAAATCTAAGAGGTGGAGAAGCCTGTGTATGAGTGCTGTGCGCCCTCATTAGGGTAGGGTGTCAGTGGACGAGACTCAGGTCTGAGTTCAGCCAGAAGGTGTGGTGAGGGGTACAATGGAACCACAGTCAGAATCCAGGTCCAGGATGGTGCTGGGAGCTGTGGCCGGGGGGCTTGGTCCCAGCTGGCGGTCCCGAAGACTCTGGAGATAACTCTGAAGGGGTACAAGGCAAAAGGGCAGAAGGAGGGCCCTGGGTCAGAGCCCCTTCTCAACCTGACCATCCCCATTTACCCTCTGCCCCATCTCCCCAGGGTACCCTCATCCCCCCACTCACTGGAGCCAGACTGTCAGCAGGGCTCCGGGCACTTGAGGGGAGCTGGCGCCGATAGCTGCCCTCACACAGTCCCACCCCAGAGGGGGTCCGGTGCCACTTGGCCTCTTGTGAATGGATCCGAAGAAGTTGGAGATGCCTTCGCTGGTGGCTCAAAACCACTGATTTGGAAGGGGCAATTGAGACTTAAGGAGGCCTCTTGAGGCCCTAAATTCTATTCCCAGTCATACTCATACTCTATAGAAATCCATTTGAATGCACTGGTATATTCTCTCAAGCCTCAAATCACCTTCAGTTATTAGAATTCTACTTTTTCCTTCCAGGAGCTTCTTTTCTTTCCATAGGGTCCCTAATAACTTGGCCCTGCCTACTCTGAAAATTTCTCCTTCTCATCTTCACCTAGACACCATTGGCTACTCCAACTCTAACTTTCTTCAATGCTCTATCCCATCTGGCATGGATATCCTCCCTTATTCTTGTCCCTAATGTCTAATTTCTTCCCTTTCCCTCCTCAAGACTGGGAAGCAGGGACACAAGTAGGCATAGGTTGGCTGTTTCTACACCGAAGTGCTGACTCACCATTGGCGTGGCCTCTGTGTTCCTCAGACATGAGCTTCCATTGGGCCAGGGCCCCAAGAGCCCCCAAGGCTGGCCAGGTCCCCAGTAAGACCCAGCTATACCAGCAGAGAGGGGGCAAAGCTGTTAGTGCCTGCAGGCGTTGGCCCAGTCGACTGCCCAGCGCCAGTCTCTCCAGGAAGTAGTCGGCACAGGCCACTAGCATCGCAGCACCCAGCAGGGCTGTGCCCAGAATTGTGAAATGACGAGGCCACCGAAGTGTCAGCAGGGCTCCTAGGAGTGCCAGACCCACCAGCCCTCCAGCTGGTACCCAGGCTGAAGGTGGTTGGTAGATGGGCTCAGTGGCCAGCAGGGCTCCAGCACCCAGGGTCAGACCTAGCAGGAGACCAGTCAGGAAGAGCCCAACGCTGCGAACCAGCATGGTGACCAAGCCGCAGAGGAGTCCGATGCCCAGTGCAATGCCTGCACTCACCTCCAGGCTCAGCTGTGTCTCCAGCACCCGCTCCTTGTGGCACAGCAGGAAGATCACCAGAGCTCCTGACAGCAGGCCCGAAAGAAACATCACTGCCTTGAAGCAGCGGTAGCCTGGGAAGGAAGGCAAGCGACACTGAGAGGCAGAAAGAGGGGTTATTCAGGGATCATTTGGGAGAGCTGGGAAAGGAAATGTAACCAGAGCAGCAAAAGACAGAAACAGTAAGTCAAGGGGACTTCAGGACAAGGGGAGGAAAGGGATAAGGTAGGGTTGGAGGAGAGGTGCTTAGGAACTGTGAGGGCTTGGGAGGGAAAACTAGGAGGCAAGATGGGTGCACTGAGAGTAAGTACAGGAAGGTCTAGTCCTTCTGGAGATGGGCCACAGGGAGAAATCACCACAGGCTAATTCAGTTTTCTAGGGAAAGGTGGAGAAGTCTCAAGAATGGATAACTGGGAAGGCAGCTTTGAGGTAGGAAGGCTCAGGAGGGCAAATGATAGATGACAGAGATCAGAGCTAGAGGGCATGGGTAAAGGGGTGGGCAAGAAGCTGGCAAGGGCAGAATGGGCCATCCTGAAGGTAGGCATCCCCTGACAGAAGTGGGAACAAAGATAGTTGGCATCGTCTTTGAGTATAACCGTCTCGGGCAGCTGCCCCCCAGGACCTTGGCCCTGCCCTCACCAAAGCAGCAGTAGATGATTCCAAAGCAGCAGCAAAGGGCACACACCAGGGCTGGTGCTAGTTCAGGGTTGTCCTGGGGTTCCAAGACACATCTTGGGTCTGGAGGCTCTGGAAGTTGCTGATTAAAGTGCCTGGGATAAGCTGTCATGGTCAAGGGTAGCAAGGCTTTTTCCATAGTCCGAGAGGTGGTTACAGAGTGGGAGGTCAGTGTGGACTCCTCTCATCTATCCATGAATATCTTGAGGGTGTTGGGAAACCTGCAAGAGGACAAAGGAGAGAACTCATGTGTCCATGAATCTTCAGGACTCTACCTCTGTTTTGTTTTAAAGAATGGCCAATTTTAGGCAGGAAAATGGCTCTGTTGGGCTAACTAATCTACAGGCTTTTGTTGAAGGGAGTGCAATGTCTCATTATCACCCTCTAAAATGAGAACATTAAGGAAAATTTAAGTGAACTTTCATGAGGCAGTGAGCCTATGTCTGCTTTTTAGGATGAAGGTAGGAGTAGGAAGCCCTGGGTCTGTGGAGAAGGGGAGAAGGGGACTGAGGAGCTAAAGCCCCCACAGCCTCTCTAAAAAGAAAGCCTGCTTCATTTGCAGCGAAGACTCAATACTCCTCCACTGGATTGGCAAGGGCAAGATTAATAAAAAGGGAGGAGGAGGAGGAAGAGGAGGAAGAAGAGGAGGAGGAGGAGGAAGAAGAGGAGGAAGAGGGGGGGAGGAGGAGGAGGAGACGAGTCATCCTGGGGTCTCAGGATGTCTGCTGTAACTTCAGGAAAGAAAGAGAGAAAAAGAAAAAGGCACCAAAAGAGTTTGGGACAAGTAATTAACTAGGGACAGCCACTTTATTAAGAGTTTTAAAGCCTTGGCTTTGAGCTGAGATGGAGTTGGGGGAAGGGGTTAGCCTGCGAAGCCCAAATCCCATAGCCCCGCATGGAGTAAGAGGCACCTCACTCACAGATGCCACACATCCTGGTATCCACTTGCTTCTCCCCTCGGGACACTGATGGACCTTTTCCTACCCCAGGGGTCTGAGGGCAGCCAATGGGATCTGAGTTGAGATCCTGAAAGGAGATTACCAAGGAAGGGGTGGTAACTGGAGTACTGTGGGAGCAGGGTGGGATAGATGCAGGCACTTTCTTTCAGCTGCCTTTCAGATACCAAGGTTCTAACAGTCTAAGGAGTGGCTTGGAAAATTGCTGGGGTTCTTAACAGATCTGGAAGTCTGGGACCCTAAACAAGAGAAGGTTGGGGAAAGGATATAAACTACTCACCACCCAGCCAGGGCTGAGAAGGGGCGTGGAAGTGCTTCCCTAGACCCCCAGATGCATCCCAGCTTAGAGGTCCTAGGTGCCGGGGTGGGTGTTGGGAGTGGGCACCCCCAGGGTCACTCTGTTCTTTGCTCCCTAAACTCTTGCAAGTCGTAGCCCAAACCCCGTGAGCAAAAAGCAACTAGCCTGGGGGGGCGGAGGAAGGGGACAAGGGTGTGTGTTGGGGGGGTGACATCACGGAGCGGGCCCCTCCAACCTGTTCCTCCGTGTGTGGGGGGACATAGTCGCTTACTGGTCTACTCCAGAGCCAGACTGTCAACCATAGCAGGGAAGGGGATTTGGGGACACAGAAAGAGATTTGGGGATACATCCCTGAATACTTAGGAGGAAACTCCACAACTCTAAACTCTAGAAGTCCCAAATGGGGTCCCAGCTCCCCCCTAGCTCCAGCTTGGTTTCTTCCACTTCCCAGAGAATTGGAGTATTGTCTTCCAGAGAACTGGGTGGTCGGCATCGGGGACCTGGGGAAGGGAGTTTTACTGGGCTGGGAGAGTTGGCGAGGGGTATATGGGTGGAAAATCTTGCGGAGAAAGACGGGGACTAGACGGAAAGGGGGCCATGACAACTGTAAGACTAGAAAATGTGCAGAGGAGCAAACTCAGGGTCTGCGTGTGGGCGGGGGCGCGCGTCGACGTCGGCGGAAAGGCTTGGTATGCAAATAAGATGCAAAGCAGCACACTGAGGAGTGCCGCGATCTATTGCCCTCGGCTCTGATTCTACACCCGGCGGAGCTGCACTCTCAGCCCTCTGGCCTCCTTCCGTGACCAGGCTTGGGAGCAAGGGGGCGGATCCGGGGCATGGGAGCTACAGTTATGAGGGAAAGCTCGCCATCTGGGTCAGCCGCGTGAAGGCCGAAGGCCGCTGGGAGAGGAGGGATAGCGCCGCAGAGCCAGAGCGGGGAGGGCGCGGGTGTTAGCCCGGGGCATCCTCTCTTCTGCGGACACAAAAGGTCCTCTGTCCTCGCTACAACCCGTAGGGAAGGGATCAGGGCGGAGGTTCCTCTGCGACTCCTAGTCTTGCCTGCAAGGGAAAAAGACTGTGGTTCGGTGACTGTCCTTCATCTCCCATTGTCTGCAAAGCCCAGGAGTAGAGCCGGAGCGACTCCTGGGACTCGGCCCCCAGCCCCCAGGCACTGCGGCGGAACAGCCAACCGGGCTTCGCTCTCAGCCGCGCCGTCGGCGCTCACAGCCGCCCCGCACGCCGAGACCAGCACCGGAGGGCCCTTTAAGGGGTGGAGCCGCGCTCTCGAGGGCCGCCTCCTCTGACTCGATTCAGCGCTGAGTGGACTGGCTTGCTCCTGGGCCAACTGCTTTCTCTTTTCCTTCCTGTCTCTTCCCCGGTGACCCCGGAAGTGGAAGTCGGTGCAGGTTGGCGACGGGGACGGAAGGCGGAAGCGGAGCCGTTGCGGGAGGCGGAGCCGGGGGGAACTGCGCTCGTAGCTCCCCCTGGCCCCAAGGTCCACTGCTCGAGGGGGAGGAGTTACTGCCGCTCTCCAGTTCTTTACTTTCGCCCTTTTACCCACCCTGTGGGCTCTCTGGGGGAACTCTCTACTCTGTCTCCAGTCTTTCCTTTAGGGGCACACGGTCCCCACCCTTTCCTGACAGTCTGCGGTTGCCTGCTTTTCGGCTGTCTTTATCGTTTCCCTAAGAGTGACCCCTGGACCACACCCTTTGCAGTACCTCTTTGCCCGACTGAAGATTATGGATTCCGGGAAGAAGAAAAACTAAGATTTGGAGGAGGGGGAAAGTTCCAAGAAAGGTTTTGGTTACTCTGATTCTGGCTTAGGGGTAGGGTTAATGAATGTCCCGGGGGATTTGGGATGAGGGAGGAGAGAACATTAAATATATCCCCAATTTAAGATTAACTTTCCTTTGGTCTCACCCTTGACTGTTCTCACTTTAATACCTTTGTTCCAGGCACCAGAGCTTATTGTGATGGCTGTGACCTAAAACCCTCAGGAAGCCCTGGGGTCATGGCCCAGAAGCACCCTGGAGAAAGAGGGCTGTGTGAAGTGGACCACAGTGCTGGTGCCTCCCTCAGGACTTTAGGACCTTCGACGGATCCTGAAATACTTGCATTCTCAGGACTCAGGGATTCAGCAGAGACTGCTCCTAATGGTACCCGCTGCCTCACAGAACATTCTAGTCCGAGGTACACACAGCTCCCAAATCCCGCTCATTGGTCAGATCCAAATCATGGCCCCCCAAGGGGTCCAGGACCACCTAGGGAACGAGAGGACCCTGACCAGAGTGAGGCATCTTCAGAAGAATCAGGAATGGACCAGGAACTCTCAAAGACTGCCGCTGGGTATCACAGGGATGGGAACCCTTCTTTTCTTTCCAACTCATCTGCTTGTAACTGTCAGGGAACACCTGGAATTCCACAAGGGCCTTACTCCGAGGAAGGAGATGGTGGTTCTAGCAGCTTTTGCCACCATTGTACCTCTCCAACCTTGGGGGAAGATGAAGAATTGGAAAAGGAATATGACAATGAGGGACCTCTTAAATTTTCAAGTGAATTTTCACGAATGTCCAGCGGAAAGAAGCTTCCATCCCGGAGACAGCGGCACCGCTTTCTGACCAAGGATGATAATCGGGAAAGTGGACGTAAAGATCCCCGGTCTCCTGGTCGACATCGGCTGGGCCGGAAACGAAGTCAGACAGATAAGCGCAGAGGCCTGGGATTATGGGGAGCAGAAGAACTTTGTCAGCTTGGACAGGCAGGCTTCTGGTGGTTGATTGAACTGCTGGTGTTGGTGGGAGAGTATGTGGAAACTTGTGGCCAACTCATCTATGCATGTAGGCAGCTGAAGGGCGGGGATCTGGACCTTTTTCGAGTTAGGGTGGGAGCCTGGATTGAGCGGCTGGGCAGCTGGGCACAGGTAGTGTTCCAGCTTCTAAACCAGGGATTTTACTATGGAGCAGGACTATTCACCCGTTTTCTTAGGCTAATGAGTGCTTTGTTGCTCCTGGGTCTGGCCCTCTTTTTGAGCTGTCTCCAGTTGGGTTGGCAGTTTCTGGTGGGCCTAGGTGATCGTTTAGGCTGGAGGGATAAGGCCACCTGGCTGTTTTCTTGGCTGGATTCTCCTGCCTTGCAGCGTTGCTTAACTCTGGTGAGAGATAGTAGGCCCTGGCAGCAACTGGTAAGAATAATTCAGCAGGGTTGGCTGGAGTTGCCTTTGTTCAAGCAAAGGACTAGTAGCCAAGGGAACACACCTGTAGCTAGCGGGCGATGTTGCCAGCCTGAAGAGGAAGTGGCTCGGCTCTTGACCATGGCTGAGGTTCCTGAGGATGAGCTGAACCCTTTCCACGTGTTGGGGGTTGAAGCCACAGCATCAGACACTGAACTAAAGAAGGCCTATAGGCAGCTGGCAGTGATGGTGAGTATACTTTACAATTTCCTACTTTTCTTTGTTTCCTTATTTTCTACTTCAATTTTAGGGAGAGTACAATAAAGGGAAAATAGAAAAGTCAGCTAGAAGCTGAAGGGTAACATTTGTAGAAAACAGTCATAAAGACCTTTTTCTCTCTACTGTGCAATCTAACTTTTTTGTTTGTCTCATCGCTAATAATTGTGTTATGATAAATTTTTTAAAGGTTTTTTTCCCCCTACTCAGCCCACCCTAAGGGTGGGGCTACTGTGGCATGTGGTATAGGGGATTGAACTGCAGTCTCCTGCCTAAGTTTGTCTAAGCAGGTG
>PVKN010016736.1:0-17717 GCA_004027915.1 Capromys pilorides | reverse complement strand
TGGGGGGAGGGGATGGCAGGGGTGCCGTGTCCACAGGCCGAAAGCTGAAGTTCCTAGAGATGCCCATTCTGCCCTTGTGGTGCGGTACAATCCCAAGCAGGAAGCAGGGGTCCCCTCAAACCTGACGAGCTGGCGCCGCAGCCTACCTGGGAAAGCAGCCCGGTGCGCACGGCTGGGCCGCTCCTCCAGATCAGAGTGGGACTCGGGGTCCTGCCAAGAGAGCGGGACCCGCGAGGAAGCCGGGTATCTTTAGGGAGCTGTTCTCACGGGGATCAGCACCACACCGACGGGGGTGCTGGAGCTCGACACCCCCCGAGAGCCCCGGGCCGGGCGACTGCGCTGCTAGGGACGGCAGCTGCCCGAGTTAGGGGGGCGGTGGCTCATGGGTGGGGGCCCTGCGAGAGGAAATTCACGTCCAAGAGGGACGCCGATTTCCTGAGTCACACCCAGCTCCGTATTGGTTATTATGCAGGTATCCAACACAATACGGCTTGCGTGTCTAAGCGGAAAATATACGCAGACCTGAGGGCCAAAGCCTTTGGACACCAAAGCCAGGAGGCGTGGACAACCCAGAGGAAGACCGGCAGCATGGCACGGGCAGCCACGTTCACAGCAGCCCACGTTGTCACAGCTGAGTCTTGGAACCAGCCCGGATGCCCGTCACCTGGGGAACGGGTGAAGAAGATGTGGCATCTTCTACAGTGGAACATGACTGAGCTGTAAAGGAAGAGCAACTCGGGGCTTTCACAGGTAAATGGATGCGCTTATGAGTGACATCAACCAGACTCATGGGGAGACATCATTTTGTCTTCCTAGTGTGAGAAACTTAAGGAGTGAATAAAACCATGATGGTAAAATAGATACAGTAGGGGGCTGGCGGGATGGTGCACAGATCTAAAGCGCTGACTTAGGCAACCGCAGGGACCATGGTTCCATCCCCGGCACCACATGCTGCGCCAGCCCCACCCCCAGGGCAGGCTGAGCCGGCCATAACGTAAATAAATACATAAGGTTTAAATAAAGTAAAATTTATTTTTTTTAAATTTTATTTATTTATTTATTTATTTGCTTGTTTTGTTTGTTTGTTTCTTTATTTATTTTGTGGCTGGCTCAGCCTGCCCTGGGGGTGGGGCTGGTGCAGCATGTGGTGCTGGGGATTGAACCGCAGTCCCTGCAGTTGCCTGAGCTTTCCTAAGCAGGCGCTTTAGACCACTGAACCATCTCGCCGGCCCAATAAAGTAAAATTTAAAAATATAGATATAGTAAAATGAAAGGAAATTGAACATAAAGAAAAAAGAACTGAGATGAAAGAAAGATGAAAAGATAGGGGAAAAAAGGAAGAGGAAAATCATGTATGTATATAAACCACATAGCTAAGATGTATACTAACTCCTCTCCCCCCCCCCCCCGGGCAGTACTGGGGATCAAATTCAGCCCCTTGTGCTTGCCAGGCAGGCACTTATGCCACTGAGCTATCTCCCTGGCTGTATTATAATTTCTATCAGTTTTTTTTTTTATTTTATGCATTTAGTACAGGGTCAGACTCGTATTGATTCTCCTGTTTTCAGCCTCCCAAGTGCTGGGATTACAGGTGCAGGCCACCATGCCCAGCCTCAGTTGCCACCTCAGTGCGCCCTAGGGGTGGGGCTGGCACAGCTTGTGGTGCCAGTGATCGAACCCTGGTCCCTGCCCTCTGCCTAAGTAGGTGCTTTAGTCCATTGAGCTATCTGGCCAGCCCTACTAGCACTTTTTCCAAGGTAGCAGTGAATTTAAATTTAAAATAAAATTTAAATTAAATTAAATTAAAATTAAAATTGAATAAAAATTTAAAATTTTTCCTTTGACCAGTTTTACACACCGATATCTGTAATCTCAGCAACTACACTGAAGATGGCAGTGTGCAGTGGAACGGCCATTGTGGAATACCTGTCATCATTTCTAAAGTCTGACCTATTAATTTTATAGTCTCTTCAAAAAACAAAAACAAGGGGCCGGGGACATAGCTCCGTGGCACACGTGCCTGCCTGGCAAGTGCAGGGTCATGAGTTCGAGCCCCAGTCCCCAAGAGCAGGCCCCTGGAGCCTGCTGCGCCTTCCGTTCCAGCTGCTCACCCAAGAGGCTGAGGCAGGATGATCAGAAGTTGGAGCAGGGCGCCATTGCACAAGCCTGTTGTCTCGGCACGTGGGAGGCTGAGACAGGAGGATCTCTGAGTGGGATAGGAAGTGAGTTGAAGCCCAGCCCAAACCACCTAGTGAGACCCCATCTCAAAAACATACATGTCGGGCTGGCTTGGGCACCTTAGCAAAACCCTGTCTCAAAATAACAAGCGAGAAAGGCCGGGGGCAGGGCGGTAGGATGCCCGCTGAGGGCATGTGAGGCTCCTGGCCCAGCCCCTAACACTGCTTAATGAGTCAGTGGATTAAAGGTAGGTCCTAGGAATGTGGGGCAGTGTTCCCTCGGTTCCACTCCTGGCGCTGGAAGCAGCACCTTGGATGACACAGAGAGATGATCTGCGACCCGGGGAAGGAAACTCGCAGTGCACAGCAGTCGCCAGCGTGTAACGGTTCAGCTCACGGCGTTTGCATTTTTTTTTTTTTTTTTTTTTTTTGGACCTCACAGTGGTGTAAGAAGCAGCCCTCGAGTGTCGAGTCTGATTCTCCCCAGAGCTAACCAAAGGGCGTGCGATGAGGTCTTGAGGTACTGGGTCCTGGGCGCAAGCGCGACTCTCAGGCAGCCATAAGATGGCGTGAGGGCGACCCAGCCGGCAGTCACGACCTGCTGTGCTGCTCCTCGGGGAGGCTGCGAGGCCAGGCAGAGTCCACGCTTGCGTGCTTGCTTCCTTCCTTCCTTTCTTTTTTTGGTCTTTTTGAGACAGGGTCTCGCTGTGCAGCTCAGGCTGGCTTAGAGCTCACTTTTGTAACCCCAGCTGGTCTGGAACTCACACTGATCCTCCTGCCTCAGCCTCCCAAGTGCTGGCACGCTTTATTTATGATATTTTTAGCTTGAGACGGGCTGAGATGGGTACAGCTGCCTTGCAGGTCCAGGAGCATCTGAACCCAGCTGAGGCAGGAGTAGTATCAGAGTACATAAAGAACTCCTCCAACGAGCAGAGAGAACCCTGGACCACGGGGAGGAGGAGAGGAGCATGGGTGGTAGGGCCACGCTCAGTGTCACCTAGTGATTAGGAAGGCGCAAATTCAGGCACGGACGACTGCAAGCTCCGATACCAAGAGTTTCCCAACGTGGTGACTCACAGCATGGCGGCAGAAGGCTGCTGGGGTGTGGCGGGTCCTGACAGTTCAAGCAAGCCGCTGGGGCCCAGGGCCCATCAGGTGCCCGGTCTAGGCTCTCGATGGCTGGGAGAGGGAAGGCGTTTCTTCCTGCCACAGACCACGGACCCTCAGGGATGGGGACGGCAGGCGCTGGGGGCTGTCGGCTGGGGACGGGATGGGACTGCCTGTTCCTCCTGTCCTCGCAGATCCCCACACTGGCGGCTTCCACAGCGGGGCGATCAGACCCTGGGCTAGGAGGCAGATGGGCTCCTGCTGGAGTGCGGGGAGGACCGCGTGAGTTACTGCCCGGCGCACAGTAGGCTCACAGCGCATGCTCACTGAACGAATAGTTAAAGCAGAGAGGCTTGTATTATTTTGTCCGTTGTCATTTTTAAACTAACTTTATTTTTTATAACTTTATTTTATTTATTTATTTATTTATTTATTTATTTATTTATTTATTTGGCTTCCTTTTTGTTTTGTTTTGTTTTGTTTTTTGCAGGACCAGGTCCGGCAAACTCACGCCCTCGCTCTTGCCAAGCAGGCCCTTGTGCCACGGAGCCGTCTCCCCGGCTGGGCCCTGGAGGCTTGCCTTAGGGCGGGGCCCGCTTCCACCCGGTCTGACACAGGGGTACCAGGCAAGGGGCCACACCTTCTCCACCTCCGTGTCGGGGTTGCACAGGACACCGGCAGGGCAGGAGCTGACACCCCGGTCCGGCCGTCCGGCCGTCCCTCCCTGATCCTCAGGCCAGGCCTCCAGCCCCCCCCCCCCACGTGGTTGTCACCTTGGGGGTCTGAGGGCCCCTTGGCCGGCCAGGGCGGGGGACAGAGGAGAAGAGGGAGGAGCAGCGGGGGGCATGGCACCCCATCCCCAGAAAGGAAACTCAGGCCGGGAGGACGGAGGGGTGGCAGTTGGGGCGCTGGCTAGCGGGGACAGCCGGGAGGCCAGCAGGTGGCCGCCAGCCACCAGGGGTCACCCGCCCCGCTGCCCGCGCTCTCCCCTCGTCCCCAGCTTGTGACTCCGACCCCAGGAGCCGTTGTCTCCGCCCAGCCACCCTGCTGTACAGATGGGGAAACTGAGGCTCGGAGAAGCCGAGTGTGAGGGGGGTCCGAAGCAACCAGGGCGAAGGGGACATTGAGACGCAGGGGTCGCCCCGCCGCCAGGGCAAGCGGGGTGCCGGGGCCACCAGGCTGGGGTCCCCAGGGTCGGGGCGCGAGGGCGCCACCCGCTGGGCGTGACTCTCACTCTTCTCCGGCTCCCCGGGAGGGCCACACGCCATTGCCCTGGCGGGGACACCGAGGCTGGGGTGAGTCCGGGCTGCACAGCGGGAGTGAGAGGACCCGGGGCTGAGGCCCCGCCGGGGACGGTTGTTGACTGACCCAGTGACCTACTCTGCCCCGTTCCTGCCGGGAAAGCGACCGGGGCTCCCGGGTGAGCAGCCGGGCCGCAGCTCCCTCGTCCCTTCCCCGGCCCAGCGCTCGGATGTCAGCCGGCTGCAAGCGCACAGGGCAGTGGCCCGCGCGGAAGGCAGCAGCCAGGGCGGATGAGGCCAGGCCGGCGAGCACAGAGGCCCCGCCGCCCGCTCCAGCGCTGCGGGGGCGACGAGCAGCAGATCTTGTTTTCTGTTCCCGAGCCCCCGCCTCTGTGCGCCCTGGGGCGCCCCGCGGCAGCAGGGGGCGCTGGTGGCTCCAGCCAAGGTTCCTGTGCACGGGAGGAGGCCCGTGGGGACAGAACTGGCATGGCACCCCATCCCGGAAGGGGGCACACGGAGGAAGGGGCAGGCAGGGCCCAGGGAAGAACAGGGACAGAGGCCAGGAGCCTGGGAGGCTGACCCAGGAGGGTGGACGGCTCGAGATTCAGGGGAACATGAGCTGCCCTCTGGCAGACGCCAGCTGGGCCTCAGAGGGCTTGAGGGGCCCTGGGCTAGCTGACCTGGCTCGAGTGCCCGCATGCGAGAAACAAGAGCCCATGGAAAGTGCCGGGTGGCAGCAAGGCTTCCAAGGCTGGGCACAGTCCACGGCTGGCAGGGAGTCCACGGGTACTGCTGGGGAAACGACCCATGTGACTGCCACAAGTTACACGCGGGATGAGCCAGGTCCCTGAGGTTGGGCTCCCACTGCAGACCAGGAAAGCTGGAGACGTGCTGCTTCCACCCAAACCTCGAAACAGCCAGATAGTGGTGAACAGATACACCCAGGGTGGCACCCCACCTGTTGTGAAATATTACTCAACCAAGAACAGGGAGGAGGCACTGATATGCTAATTTTTTTTTTTTCAGTACTAGGAATCAAATTCAGGACCTTATACTTGCCAGGCAAGCACTTATTCCACTGAGCTATCTCCCCCGCCTTGTTACAATCTAGATAATCCTGTGTAGCCAGACACATGTGACCATACCAGGTGTGATCCGAACATGCAGTGTCCCGCACAGAAATGTCCACAGAGGTAGGAAACAGGTTGGTGACTGCCAGGGGCTGGGGAGGGCTAGGGAGGTAGCTCTCGGGATGAGGCTTTAAAACAAAATAAAAACTTTATTTATTTACTTATATTATGGCCAGCTCAGCGTGCCCTGGGGGTGGGGCTGGAGCAGCATGTGGTGCCAGGGATTGAACCGCGGTCGCTGCGGTTTTCTAAGCCTGCCTAAGCAGGCGCTTTAGACCGTAGAGCCATCTCGCCGGCCCCATGAGGCTCCTCTGAATGTGCTAAAATCGCTGACTTTTGCACGCTAAAGGACAAAGTTGTATGGCGGCGTGTGAGCTCTGTGCATCTTAACAGCAGCCACAGCAGGGCCAGGCATGGTGATGCACATCTGGGATCCCAGTACTCAGGAGGCCAAGGCAGGAGGATCAGTGTGAGTCCAAGGCCAGCCTGAGCTACTTACTGGGATCCTCTGCCCCTCTCCCCCCAAAAAAGAGCAAACCGCCAAAAACAAGAGGAAGAATGGAGCGTCTGGGCCTGGGGGCGTGGGCACGAGACCAAGGGCTGCTGCGGCCAGAGGTCACCTCCTATAGGCCAGTCCACCGCCGCTGAACGAACGCAGAGGCTTCTGGGAAGACGGAGCAGGACGAGCCTGCAACAGTAACTGAGGCGGACCTGGTCCCGTTACCGGAACTCCTGGGAAGGGCTGGGGGATCTCGGCTGAGAGGGGCCTCAGGAACTGGCCACACAAGGCGGCCAGAGAGCTCAGCGGATTAAAGCCTCAGCTTTAATCGCGGCGGTTGGGACTGGGTGTGGCTGTGCGCCTGTAATCCCAGCTCTTGGGAGGCTGAACACAGGCGGATCACTACGAGTCTGATCTCCATTGTGAGACCCTGTAGAATCTTACTAAAACTACAAAAAAAAGAAAGAAAAAATCGGCCACACAGCAGCAGCTCAGCAAACACTGGGCCGAGCCTGTGTTCCAAGCCCTGGAAGATGAACCAGTGCAAATCAATAAATAATGGCCGGGCCGAGGCGGTGCGGGCCCGGGCAGCCTAAGCCTCGCGGCCTGCTGCAGCCTTCCTTGTTCCAGCTGGGCAAGCAGGGTGCGGGAGAACGCGCTACTCGTTTCCTGGCAGGGTCAGGGCCCATGGAGGCCAGGGCAGCGGGGGAGGGGTGGATGGAAAGTTCGGTTTTCAGGCCTGGCCGCCCAAGTGACTAACCCTGGGCCTGCTTTCGGGGTCCTTGTAGGCCTGCCTCTCAGAGAAAGAGGCTCCCGCCAGCGCCCAGCCTCCCAGGAAGCGGGGCGTGCGTCTCCCCAGTCGGTCCAGTACAAACGCCTTCGCGATCTGTTGCCTCATTGGTCAGTCTCCTCTGGGGAAACTGAGGCTTCCGAGCGGCGGGTCCTGGGCCTCTCGCCTCGCGGCCCTACCGGGTGCCAACGCGCCCCTCGCCTGCGCCCCACCCCTTCTGCGCTACACTGCGGCGGCCCCGGGTGTCGCCTCTGCCCAGCTCTGAAACCGGAAAAGCGCATTTTGCAAACTGGGGCGGCGGGAGGGCCGAGGGCGCGAGGGCGCCCCCTGGCGGTGGCAGCGGGGACAGCGGCCGCGCGGGCCAGGCGCCGGCGGGGATTGTGGAATGGGGGGCGTCTGGGGCGGGACGTCGAGGCCGGTTTCCGAAGTGTCGCCGCCGGAGGCAGCTCAGGCCCGCACTCCACAGAGGGAGACTGAGGCTGGCGCCTGGGCCACAATCTCGGCGCAGGCACCCGAACCGCCCAGGACAGCAGGCTCGCGTAGGCGGCCGGGCCGGGGCTGTCTGTGTCCTGCCCTGGGCGTCCCGAACGCCTAATCGCCGGCCCCGTGACCGCAGCGCGACGCCAGCGCTTCGTCCCCGGGCCCGCAGGCCCACCACGGGTCCCCAGTCGCTCGACGACTCGGGTCCCCCAGGAGCAGCGGGGCCCTGGCGGAGCGGGCAGGGCTGGCTTGCGGGGTACCCTCAGCCGCCCAGCGGCCCTGGTCCTGCACAGCCAGCCGAGTGTCCCAGGGAGGCTCTGTCCTTGGGCCCTCATCTCTGTCCCGGGACACCTCCACCACCAGCGTCTCTGGCCGGGAGGCCTCCTCGGCAAAGTCCACCGGGCTAGTCCACACGCACTATGGGACAGAGGGGTGGGGCCGAAGCTGGAGGCGGAGCCAGGGTGGAGGGGCTGGGTCTGTGCTGGCTCCGCCCCCAAGGGGGATGGGCCTCTGGAGCCCCGCCCACCCCACCTAGGCCATCCCCTATTCCCGCGCTTCCAGAGCCCTCCTTTTATAGTAGGTATAGATGGCCACGCCCACATGGGCGTATCCCGGGAGGAAAGCTTGAGGCTGTGCAAGTCCCGCTCTACCGCTATCAGGGAGGCTGAAGCAGGAGATTCCCTGTGAGTCTGCAGCCAGCCTGTGCTACACAGCAAGACCCCGCCTCAAAACAACCAAAGAGCTGCTGCTTGAAAGGCAGGACTTGCCTGTTTCCCTTGGCTGTCCTCGAACGTCACGGCGGCGCTGGCACAAGGCGTGGGCAGCGGCGGACACAGGTACCTAGTGGCCCTGGGGAGGAAGGCTCAGGTGAGAGGAGGCGCTGCCGGCCTCCGCCCCCTGTGTCATGGCTCTGCCTTAGATTTTTCCACCGCTATTAGGGTTTGTTTCTGTTTTGTTTGTGGGTCTTTTTCTTTGCTTGTTTTTGTCTGTTTTTTGAGGTACTCTCTTGCTATGTAACCCAGACTGGCCTTGAACTCCCCAAAATCCTTCTGCCTCAGCCTCCTGTGTGTTGGGGGTCACTGCCATTAGGTTATACAGGTATAGGGATGTGGGTTTTCGGGTTCAAATCTCACACCTGCCCCCTTCTGCTGGGCAAACCACTTGGTCCCAGCCTCATTTTCTGCCTCTGAGAAGGGGCACGTGTTGCATCCTGGACCGTGGGAGGGGGGCTTGTTACCTGCTCAGGCCGAGGTACCCCAGAGCGCCCAGCAGGAGGATGGTCACAAAGCTTCCCACAGATGCGTACAGGACAGACACGTGGGACTCCTGCGGGGCTGGGGTGGGAAAGCCTGGGTAGGTGGGCAGCTGGGAGGCCAGCCGGAGGGATAGCCCCCCTCCCCCATTCTTGCCTCCTTCCTCCCAGAAGCCCTTGGGCTGAAGGTGGGGGGAGCCTGACAGAGACTCCCAGGGCCTCAGGTCAGTTGGTTGGTTGTTGATTAGAGGTAGATAAGGAGCGCTTTGTAGAGGAGGGAGATTTGGGTTGGGTTTTGAAGGATGAACAGGAGTTGAAGAACAGGAAAACAAACTTTCCAAGCAGCTGTGTGTGCTGCCTTATCTCTTTTCGAGCAGCCTGGCCAGGAGGCAGCTGCAGGTCTAGCTGGCGCTTTCTCCCAGGACAGTGGGGAGCCCCAGAAGGAAAGGAGCCCGGGGAGGGGGGCTCACCAAGGCTGAAGCGCTGGGGCAGGCTCCAGGCGCCCTGTGTCCAGGCCGTGTCTGCGCGCACCTGCACCGTGTAGGTGGTGCCGGGCTGCAGGTCCTGGAGCACGACTTGGGTCTCCGTGGGTGACACGAGCCTCTCTGTGAGAAGTGATTGGAGGGACAGGGCTGCAGCAGCAACGCGCGGTCCTCCTGCCTCGGCCTCCCAAGCGCAAGGCTGTGGGTGTGCACCTCGGGCCAGGCCCAGAACTCTTTTTTGAAGTCGGGGAACCCGAGGTCCCGGGGTGGGTGTCGTGGAGGTCACGCACCTGCCGCGCGGCGGCCGCCGTCCTCTCCACAGCACACGGTGTAGGCCTTCAGGACGCCGGGGCAGCTGCGCAGCGCCGAGGGGGCCCAGGCCACGGCCACCGAGTGCTCGCTGTGGTTCTGCACCCACACGTGCGGCGGGGTCCCGGCCACCGAGGCTGCCACGGCATGAAGTGCATGTCACCACCCCGAGCAGCAGAGCCTTGCGCGTTCCCCACCAGCATGAGCTGTGAGCCTCTCGGCTCTCCTGACTCTGGGCCTCAGATTCCACATCTATAAAGTGGGTGACGCCACCCAGGGGGTCTTCAGTGTCCACCGTGAGCCCGTGTCCATGAGTCCAGCTTCCAGCCGGGGCCTCTGCCCTTCCCTGACGCCAGGCCTACTCACCGTTGCCCCCAAAGTGATAGGTGGACAGCACGGTTGACCACGCCGTGGGCCTCTCAGGGTGCACAGAGGCGAAGACGGTGATGTGGTAGCACAGGTCCTGCCCGGCCTCTCCTAGGGCTGGGCTCCAGCTGTGAGTCACTGGGAGGAGGACAAGGGCTCAGCCACCCGCTCAGAACCATTGAGTTCTGACCTCTGGACCCATGTGCTGTCCTCACCATCTGCTAGAAAGGTCTAGAAAACTCTTACTCGTGCGTCCAGGCCCTTGCACCAATGCCCCTCCTCCCGGGAGGATCACTTTCACGTGCCCTTTCTCAGGGTGTCTTCCTCCACTCCTTGGAGACAGGGCCCTCTGTACCCAGCTTTGCGTGCCCAGGCCGGAGGCTCCCTGAGGACCGGGCTGAGGCTGCGGCTCTCTTGGGTCTGCAGTCAGGCCCAGCGTGTGAGGAGAGTGAGGGCTTCCTGGGCCCCGCATGCTGCCCCCCTCTCCCTGGGTAGCTCCCCAGCACCTCGCCAGACACCACCTCCCTGCAGGGTGAGTGTATGCAAACCCAGGGATGTGTGATTTGTCACCCACGACGCCACCGCCACCGGCTCGGGCAGCCTGGGGACGTGGTGACAGCTCCATGGCCCCACACACCCCCCGCCCAGCTGACCCTGGAGTCCCCAGATGTGGGGCAGCAGTGAAGACTGCGCCTGCCTGCACCGAACCTGATCCTGCCGGGCCCGGATCTCCTGGTGACAGCAGCGTGCAGTTGGGGGCTGTGTTCCGGCCGTGCAGCTGCCACTCCACGCAGTGGGTCGCACCCCGGGCCGGCGCCTCCCAGCGCACTGCCGTTCCGTCCACCCCTGCACTGAGGTTCAGGGCCTCGGGGCCTGGGGACACAGGATGGTCACCTGGGACAGCCCCCACCCTCCGTCATCCCTTCCCTGCCAGACCGGGTCCACATCAGGGCCTCTAACACACAGCCTCCATGCGCTGACACCCAACTGCCCCTGCCACCACAGCTGGGCGTGGTGGCACCTGCCTGCAACCCCAGCACTTGGGAGGCTGAGACAGGAGGATTGCTATGAGTACAAGGCCAACCTGGGCTACAGAGCAAGACCCTGTCTGAAAGAAAGAAGCAAGGAAGGAAAGAAAGAAGAGAGGGAGAGATGGAGGGACAGAGAAGGAAACATGTCTCTTTTTTTTTTTTTTTTTTTTGAGACAGGCTTTTTTTTTTTTGAGACAGAGTCTCACTACGCAGTTCAGGCTGGCCTTAAGCTCACTTTTGTAGCCCAGGCTAGTCTCAAACTCACACTGATCCAACCTGCCTGAGCCTCCCAAGTGTTGAGGAGAGAGGCTAAATTCAAATTGAGACCCTCCTGCCTCAGCCTCCTGACAGTTAAGCTCTTGCCCTAGGTCCCCACTGTAGAATCAATGCCCACCGCCCCGAGAGGGCACCTGCATGGGTGGTGGTGGGCACAGCAGGAATGTGCCACGTCTGGTTGGGGCCCTGGCCCAGGCGGGTTCGGGCGACCACAGCCACATTATAGGCGCCGCTGGAGAGGAAGAGCTCGCGTTTCCCCAGGCGCATGGTCCTCATGGCCTTGGCCTGGCAGGGACAGGAGCGCATGTGCAGCCGCAGGAGATAGGTGACCTCAGCACCAGGCGTGGCCCCCACGCAGCCCTCGGGGACCTCAGGCTGCGGCAGCTGCAGGGAAAGGGACGAACAGTGTCCGGATCACGGCCCCTGGGCCCGGTCGGTTTAGGGGAAAATGACCAAAGCCCAGAGACCCGACAGAAGCATTTTGGAGCCAGTTAGCAAAGCCCAGAACTATAGTAGAAAAATGTATTGCGTTCTTGTTTGTTTGTTTGTTGTGGGTCTGGGGATTGAACTCAGGCCCTCGTACTTGCCGGGCAAGCACTTATTCTACTGAGCTGTCTCCCCGCCCCCTGTTTGGGTGTTTTGAGGCAGAAGCTCAGGCTGCCCTTGAACCTGAGGCAGACTTCCTGCCTCAGCCTCCCCAGGGCTGGGATCCTGGCGTGCACCGCCATGCCCGGCTTGGCTTCTGACTTCTGCCCCATCTTCCACAGTCTGCTCCCCAGAGACAGGGTGCCCGTGCCCCAGTTGTGCTCACCCACACTTGTGGGTTCCTGTTACCCGCCCAGCCCAGCACCCGGATCCCCAGTGCCCATCACCTGCCCGTGCACGGTCAGCCGGCGCCTCCCGTCCTGACCCAGCTCTGCCACCTCCAGCGTCACCGCGGGCCACGGGAGGCTTTCTGTAAGGGACAGACAGACTCAGATGGAGGGGGGGGCTGGCCACATGGGGCACTGCGCATGGTGACCCAGCTCCCCAGGGAGACAGGAAGAAATGCAGAGGGACTTGCCCTGCGCCGGGGTCAGTCCCGTGGCCCTGGCCACCTCGCTGCCACTCACCAGGGGGGACGCACACCGAGTTGCTCCAGTCACTCCAGGGGCCTCCCGGGACTCCAGACTGGAGCCTCCGCCGCCATCGGAACTGGAACTCCTGGGCCGCGTGGGCCTCCAGTGGGCACAGGCAGGACTCTGCAGTAGGGGCCGGTGGGAGCCTGAGCTGAACAGGCACCAGCGTGTGCGGGGCCTCGAGCCGCGAACCCCACGGTGATGCCACCTAGGCTCAGCCTGCCAGGCTTATGGGTGAGGGGAGGGGACAGAGGCGCCTGCAAGCTCCCACTCTGAGCAGCAGACAACCCAGGCCGGCCAGGACCCAGCCAAGCAAACAGTCGGTCTTAAGACAGTGGGTGCTTACTGGAGTGGCTTCTGTCGCCTAAGCTGGGCTCATCCTGCAGTTCACAGTCACCCTGGAAAAATACCACATTCCTCTGTAACACACAGTGGCTGGGCGTGGTGGCGCACGCCTGTAATTCCAGCACTTCGGAGGCTGAGGCAGGAGGATCACTGTGAGTTGGAGAGCAGCTTGGTCTATAAAGGCCAGCCTGAGCTGCACTGAGACCCTGGCTCAAAAAGACAAAAGGGAGTGGCCTGCGTTCAATCCCCAGTACGCCATGCCATGCCAGGCACGGTGGTCCACTCCTGTAACCCTAGGGCTGGGGAGGCTGAGACAGGAGAATCACTACGAGCCCCAGCTGCATAGGGAGACTGTATCAAAAGAACAAAATTTAAAAATTACAACAAAAATAAAACCAGCAGCCTTCCCATCTCTTCTCTCTGCGGCTCTGGCCCGGACCAGCTGCGGCCGTGGGTAGCAGGGAGCCGCACTGGTAGAGGCCCAGCCAGACCCTGTCCCAGGGCCCTGGTGACTGCACACAGAGCGAGGAGGCCAGCTGGGGCGGCAGCTGTAGAGATCACACCCTACCCCACCCCAACCCCCCAGTCTGCGCCCCCTACGGTCCAGGAAACGAACTCACCGACTCCCACGCACTGCCAGGCCTGCGACGCCGGAGCTGCACCTGGGCTCTGTCCTCCGGGGCCTCCCACACCAGGCTCAGCTGCCCAGGCGACACGGACCTCTGGACGGGGCTCGGAGGGGCGTCGTATCTCACTGGAAACAGAGGGGGCGCTAGGAGGGGCAGCTGGGAATTTGGCCCACGTGAGAGAGAGCTCGAGGCCTGTCGGAGTCGCCAGCTGAGGGGGTTCCCACTGTTCAAGCCCAGCCTGGGCAACTTAGCAAAACCCTGTCTCAAAATAAAATAAAATATGGCCGGGCATGGTGGAGCACGTCTGTAATCTCAGCGCTTGGGAGGCTGAGGCAGGAGGATCGGTGCAAGTTCAAGACCCGCCTAGGCTACAAAAGTGAGCTCAAGGCCAGCCTGAACTGCATAGTGAAACCCTGTCTCAAATGAAAAATAAATAAATAAGAAATAAGAGGTATAGCTCAATGTAAAGGCGCTGCATTCTGTCACCAGTACTTATGAAAAAAAAGTGTCAAGGGAGAGAGGATTTACACATGGCCAGCTGGTGGGGCAGATGTCTTTATAATATTTTGTTTTGTTTCGTTTTGTTTGTCTTTTTGAGACAGGGTCTCGCTATGCAGTTCAGGCTGGCCTTGAGCTCACTTTTGTAGCCCAGGCTGGTCTCGAACTCGCACCAATCCTCCTGCTTCAGCCTCCAAAGTGCTGGGATTACAGGCATGTGCCACCACGCCTGGCCTGTCTTTGTAATATTAATCTCAGGGTCCAGAAGAGTTGCAGCAAGCGAGGCAGGGAGGCTGGTGAGCCGCAGGCCAGGGGACAGCCGACTTCGTTTTGTGAATCTAAGCTAGACCCGCTGCAAGGAGCCCGCCTAACCGGGGACAGGAAGAGCCGGCGGCACCTGGTCCACGCCGTCCGGATGCCCTCGTGCTCCTCCCTGGAGCGTGGAGCACGTGGCGTGGCTCCTCCGCGCCTCGTCTAGGAAGCGGCGCTGCTGCCACCGCCTCCCGCGCCGCCCGACTGCCGTGTGGAGAGCCGACCGCGTCTCGCGTCTCGCATCTCGGCAGGTCCGCTGGACTCAGCAGCTGGACGCCCGCTTGTGTTGCCTTGGGCCTCCCCTGCCCCTATTTTCTCCGCGTCCCTGCTGCTGCTGCAGAGTGGCACGCGGGGACCCACGCAGGCTGCACGATCCTCTGCTGCTGAGCCACGCTCCTAGCCCTTTGTTAATTTTTTATTTTGAGACAGGGTCTCACCACACTCCCTGGTTGGCTTTGAGCTTGTGACCCTCCCGCCTCAGCCTCCGCAGGAGCTGGAATCACAGGCGTGCACCGGCATGGTCAGCCTCCTGTAACGCATCACTGTTCTGCTGCCCATGGATTTGGGGGGGCATTAACTTTGGGTTTTTCGAGACAAGGTCTTGCTATGTGATTCACGCTGGCCTTGAACTCCCTACAGAGCCCGGGCTGGCCTGGGACTCACAGGAATTTTCCTGCCTCTGCCCCCCGAGTGCTGACGTGACAGGCCTGCACCACCCAAGCCCAGCCCTAGATTTTTTTCCAGAACATGGTGCTATGGGCTGGGAGCGCACGTGTACGGCCCGGGGTTTCCTCCCAGGTCTCCTCAAGAAAGATACAGCAATTACCGCAGTGGAAGCTGGACGCAGTGGGGCAAACCAGTCATCCCGGCACTTGGGAGGCCGAGGCAGGAGGACTGCCACAAGTTCAAGGCTAGTCCGGGTTACACAGGAAGACCCTGGCTTGAAAAACTAAAAGTAGGGGCTGGGAAGATAGCTCAGCAGTCTAAGCGCCTGCCTGGCAAGCGCGAGTCCCCCGGGTTTGGTCGCCGGTGCCGCACGTGGTGCCTGCCCCGGAACCCCGTGCTGAGACCTTATACTAAATAAATAAATAGATGAATAAATAAATAAATTTTAAAACTAAAAAAAGAAAACTATCTAACAATAAATAAAGCAGTTTGACTCCCGGTGCCCATAAATTTCCTGCTGAGGGCGGGGCTTCTTCGGCCTCCCGCTCCGAGGCTCCGCCCCCAGCCCGCGAGGCTCCGCCTCCAGCCCACGAGGCTCCGCCCCCCAGCCCGCGACTCCCCGCCCAGCGCACTGGGAGAAGCAAGGGAGGACCCGCAGACGACCGCTGACCCCAGTCCTTTAGCAGCAGCGTGACCTCCGGCGACCTCGCCGTCTGGTTGGCAACCCGGGACTCCACCCAGAGCGTGACGTTGCAGAGCACCCGAACCCCGTCCTGTTCAGAGAACTGCACGCAGGTGTCGTTGCGGGCTGGGAAGTAGCAGCAGGCGCCGGTGCAGGAGCTGCGGGAGGAGCAGGCGGTGGCACTGCGGGGCCGGCTCGCCCCCCGCCCACCCTCGGCTCCCTCGCGGGTGCTCAGGACTGAGCAATCAGGGCCTGCGACCTGATCTCCACCTTCCCCCTTTTTCTGTGTATTTATTTTTTTATTTTGAGATAGAGCCTTCTAAATTGCCGAGTGTGGGCCGGCGAGATGGCTCAGCGGTCTAAAGCGCCTGCTTAGGCAAGCTTAGGCAACCACAGGGGCCCTGGTTCCATCCCTGGCACCACATGCTGCGCCAGCCCCACCCCCAGGGCAGGCTGAGCCAGCCATAATTGCTGAGTTTCTACATGGGATTGTCCTGCCTCAGCCTGCTAAGTAGTTGATATTAGACTGGTGCGACTTTGGGGTCCCTCTCTGCATTCATCCTCCCAGCCTGCGGGACTTGGGAAGTGAGCCTAAGATTCAGGAGCTTGAGGGGTGCTCAGAGCTCCAGGCCGGGGCTGGTGTGGTGGAGGAGGGCAGATGGCAGCCCAGATGGTGGGGGATAGGGAGATGGGCACGGGGGTCGGTGGGTGGATGACGGAACTGCCAGAGAGGTGCTTGCGGCCACCCCCCCCCCACTGACCCCCACAACCACCGCCTCCTGCCTTAGATGAGACCAGTGGCAAGGAGGTCCCTATTCCAGCCCAGGTCACTCCCAGTAAGTGGGCGCCTGGTGGGAGGGCGGGAGCCAGGGTGCGAGGGGCGCGGTGTGGGGGCCACGCGGGGGTCCTCACCAGCACCAGAGGAAGTGGCTGGCCGCCTCTGCCGGGCCGTCGTACTCCCAGGAGCACTGGTACTGGTCTGACTGGAATACTCGGTAGCAGCTCAGGTCCCTGGGGCCCAAGTGGGAGCCTACGAGAGATTCCTAGGGCTTCAGACAGGGCCCTCCCTGTACCCCGACAGTGGGGTCACCTCACTCCAGCAGGCTGTGGCTCCCAGCTCCCTCCAGGGGTCCCTGACACCCCCCCCATGCACTCCACGTCCCCCTTGACACGGCTCCCAGTGCACCCAAGTGCTTCGCCGGGCTGTGGGGTGCCTGTCTGGGGTGCCAGGCTGAGGAGGATGTGTTCCCCACTGGGCTGTGCCCCAGATTTTCAGACCAATTTCTCCTTTAATGGCAGAACCTGGCTATCAGCCAACCCCAGCCACCTCCTCTCTGCCCATCCCCCAGCAGTCACCCCAGCAGGGCACAGGCTCACCCAGCCCCTGGGGCCTGGGCGGAGAGCTGGGCTCACAGCAGGTCCCTGTGCGGCAGCGAGGCCCGCCCTCGTCGATGCTTAAACAACTATGCTGGCCAGACAAGCCTCGAACCTCTGGGCCCAGCTGTGCACCAGCACGAGCCCAGCAGGGAGCCTGTCACCCCACCCTGTTTCTTTTTTGTCTTTTTGAGACAGGGTCTCCCTGTGCAGAGCAGGCGGCCTTGAGCTTGCTTTGTAGCCCCGGCTGGTCTGAACTTGCAACAACCCTCCTGCCTCAGCCTTCTAAGGGCTGGGATTAGAGGCATGCACCAGCATGCCTGGCTTTTCTGAGCCCCCTCTTCAAACCTGAGTTCCCTTGGGGGTAAGGCAGGTCCTGAACACAGTGGTCACTGGATCTGCAGGCACCTGCAAAGGCAACCAAGAGGTGGGGATGCCGCTGGCCGGGTGCTGTGTGAGGACAGGGCTCTCACAGGCACGTGCGCACAAGTCTTTACCTGCCTGCCCCCCACTCTCCTGCATATCATCTAATCATTTGCTGTCCACCCACCCATCCATCCGTCCCTGGGGCCCAAGTGGGAGCCTACGAGAGATTCCTCGGGCTTCAGAGCAGGGCCCTCCCTGCACCCCGACAGTGGGGTCACCTCACTCCAGCAGGCTGTGGCTCCCAGCTCCCTCCACAGTCACCCATCCATCTGTTCATTCACCCACTCTCCCATGACTCATCTAGCAATCCATCTATTTGTCCACCCATCCTTCCATCCACCCACCCAGCCATCCACCCATCCATCAATCTATCCTTTCATCCATTCACCCACCCATCCATCCACCCACCCAACCACCCACCCACCCATCCATTCACTCACCTACCCATCCATCGATTCATCCACCCATCCTTGCACCCACCCACCCATCCATCAATTCATCCATTCACCCACCTATCCACATTCACC
>PVKN010016735.1:0-17715 GCA_004027915.1 Capromys pilorides | reverse complement strand
AGCTCAGTGAGACTTCTCATCTCAAGGACTGTAGGAAAATTGAATTTTTAACCACTAAGATTGTGGTTGTTGTTACAGCAATAGGAAACTAGTATGTTCAATAAAATTGCATAGCTTTTTCATATACATTTTGATGTCACTGAATACAATATCTAGGACCTTTTGTTGTTACAAGTTAAAGTTGTTTTATGTGTTTCAACAGGTGAATCATACCTCATTGGGTTAGATGAGTAACACGTGGGGTTTTTGTTTGTTTTGTTTGTTTTGACAGGACCAGGGTTCGAACTCACGACCTTGCACTTGCCAGGCAGGCACTTGTGCCATGGAGCTATCTTCCCAGCCCCGAACATGTGGTTTTTACATTTGTGAAACAACTGCAAAGGTTTGTTTGTTTTTTTTTTTTTTTTTTATGTATTTGGTTCAGGGTCTCACTATACAGCTCAGACTGGTAGTGATCCTCCTGCTTTCAGCCTCTCCAGTGCTGGGATTACAGACATACACCACCAGGCCAGGTCTCAGTGGCTGGCTCAGTGTGCCCAGGGGTGGGGCTGGTGTGGCATGTGGTGCCAGGGATCAAAGCCAAATCCATGCACTTGCCTAAGCAGGAGCTTAGTCTGCTGAGCTATCTTGCCTGCCCAATCTCTTTCATTTTTTAAATGGCATCTATTTTTTAAATTATACTTCGCTTTTTTCACTTTTTCCCATTTTATTTTGCCAGCCTAAGCAAGTCTCTTTCTGTCTCTCCCACAGTGCATGTAGAAGTTTTACACTGCCGCATCAGGATATGGATCTTTTGTATCTCTACCAAATATAGTTAAACCTGTTCCTCACCCTGTCCTGTTCTTTTCTTGAGTATTCTTAGAATGTTTCTTATATTGGATGGGTACAGTTTGATAGGCTAAGAATCCTTTAGGCAACCAAAGTTAAAAATTTTAAAAACTGTAATGACAAGTAAAAACTTTTGTAACAAGGACCATAAACATACACAATGTAAAAGCTAAAAGTTCATTCCATTAGAGGTATGAAATCTTCTGGAAGTCTCCACCCTTGAAGTAACCAATTTTTTTTTAACCAGGATTCAAACTCACAACCTTTGGCTTGCCAGGAAGGCACTGTGCCACTGAGCTATATCCCTGGCTCCTACAAGTAACCAATGTTAACCATTTATATACTCATTATTATTTTTTTAATTAAACTTTATTTATTTATGCTATGGTCAGCTCAGCCTACCTTGAGGGTGGGCCTGCACAGCATGTGGTGCCGGGCATCAAACCACATGTGATTGGCTCCTGTGGTTGCCTAAGCTTGCCTAAGCAGGCACTTTAGACTGCTGAGCTATCTTGCCGGCCCCTATATACTTATTATTTATTTGCAGATCTGGGGCTTGAACCTAAGACAGTGATGGCCTAACTACGGCACGCATGCCACATGGGCTATTCGTAACACTGAAAGCTCTGAAGCATTCCCCATCACTGACCTAGGACCTCCACGCTACACAATACTCCACCCCACCCCCCTTTTTTTAATTTAAAAAAATCTCATTCAGTTACCCAGGCTGGGCTGAAACTCGCAGATCTCTTGCCTCACCTCCCAGAGTGCCGGGATAACAGACCTGCACCATTGCACCTACCTCTTTATTCTTTATTTCTTATTCGTGGACTTGTACATGGTTTCCAGTTTTTCACCAACAGTGGCACCTCAGAAATATCCAAAGATATCAAAGCAATAATGGAAGTTCGCTATCTGCAGTTCCTAATCCACGTGCTCAACAGAGCCCTATAAAGGACTCGCCCTGGAGCCACTGAGGCAACAAACATGGGCCAGCACCACGGCAGGAGTGACCTCCACGGGCAGTGGGGCAGACACAGCTCTCTCAGGGTTAGAGGGAGCTTCCGTTCCATCTGAGCAGCTTATCACAAGGATGAGGCTGCAAAGAAGGAAACAGCCATATTGCCTTTCAGAAAGGTGGTTCCGATCCATGAGAACACTTCATGATTTCCAGATAGGTCATTTCCCATCTTAGGTTATCTTACTGTCCTCATATTTTTGGCAGTTATCATAACTGTGATTAAGTCTCTTTTTTTAAAAATGTATTTGGCACAGAGTCTCACTACCCAACTTAGACTTGTAGTGATCCTCCTTTTTTCAGCCTTCCCAGTGCTGGGATTACAGGTGTGTGCTACCACATGTGGTCTTGATGGCCTGCTCAGTGCCTCAGGAAGTGGGGGGCTGTGTACAGCATGGGGTACTGAAGATTGAACCCAGGTCCTTGTGCTTGCCTAGGCAGGTGCTTAGACCACTGAGGTATCTCTGCGGCCTGTATGTGATTAAATCTTTTTTTAAAAAATGTGTTTGGTACAGGGTCTTCAGGGTCTCACTACACAGATTGGACTCATAGTGATCCTCCTGTTTTCATTCTCCCAAGAGCTAGGATTACAGGCACATGCCATCACCCCAGTCTCAATTGCTGGCTCAGAATGCCTCGGGGGGGGGGGGCAGAGCCAGCACAGCATGGTGGGGGAATTGAACCCCCATCCCTATATCTGCCTAAGCAGGCACTTTAATCCGATGAGCTATCTGGCCAGCCCTAAATCTTAATTCCTTTTGCAACCTATATTTTTCCTGCCAAAATATATGTTACATAAGGACAGAACGTTGTTCTTACTCCAGCATTCTGGAAACAGCACTGCATGTAGCAGACACTCAGCTGGTATCTGCTGATTAAAGAAATGAAATAATCTCAGATAGGTCTTGTGGAACGAGCATAGGGAAAAGTAAGTACTTTAGGGAGAATCTAAGCATACAGAAATAGCAATGCCTATCTTAGAATTTGGGGACAGAAAATAAACCAACTTGACTATGGTAAATGGTTATGGTGGGAGATTTTGTAAGATAAATTCAGAGGTAGATTTGGGGCAGATTGTGATTATCCAGGAATGTGAATATCTGTTTATCAGAGTCCTTTGTTACCAGCAATACTAAACCGACCTATCAAAACTTGGGGAGGGCCAAGATAGCTCAGCCAGCTAAAGTACCTGCTTGTGCAAGTGCAGGCAAGCACAGGGACTGTGGTTTGATCCCCGGCACCGTATGCCCTGCCAGCTCCGCCCCCAGGGCACGCTGAGATGGTGCTTGAGAGTGGGCGTGGTGGCGCGTGCCTGTAATCCCAGCACTTGGGAGGCTGTGAACAGGAGAATTACTACAGTCAGAACTGTGTAGTGAGGTCCTGTAGACCCTGTACTAAACACATACAAAACAAAAAACAAAAAACGGGGCAGGCTGAGTCAGCCACAAAAAAATAAATAAATAAATAAACAAAAAAAAATGGGGAAAAAATTTAGCTGGATACCCTGAGATGATATATCAACTCATTTTATTTATTTATGTATATATATATTTAGTATAGGTTCTACAGGGTCTCACTACACAGATCAGACTCTTAGTAATCCCCCTATTTTTAGTCTCCCAAGTTCTGGGATTACAGGTGTGCACCACCATGCCCAATCTCAATATCCAGCATGCCCCCGGGGGGCCGGGCTGCCACAGCACACCGGGATCAAACCCCAGTCACTGTGTCTGCCTAAGCAGGCACTTAAATCCACTAAGCTATCTGGCTGGCGCTTCAGCTCATGATGAACATAATCCTAAAGTGTACACATGTACTAATAAAAACATTTTTAGTACCAGCAAGATAGCTCAGCGGACGAGGCACCTGCTTAGGCAACCACAAGGACTGGGGTTCAATCCCTGGTACTACATGCCATGCCGGCCCCACTCCTAGGTGCACTGAACCGTTCACAGACTGGGGTGGTGGCGCAGGCCTATAATCCCACTGCTAGGGAAGCTGAAAACAGGAGGATCACTGAGTCTGTGCTTTGTAGTGAGACCCTGTACCAAATATATTAAAGAAAGATTTAAAGATTTGGTAGATGAGTGTGGTCAAAAGGCCTCAAACCTTAAGCTGGGCCTGATGGTAAACATTTATAATCCCAGCACTTAAGAGGCTGAGGCAAAAGGCTCTAAATTCGAGGATAATCTAGGCAAAACAAAGGTTTTTACCTTACCGTGTACCCATCTTTTTTTTTTTAATTTTATTTATTTATTTATTTGTTTGCTTGTTGTGTTTGTTTGTTTCTTTATTTATTTCGTGGCTGGCTCAGCCTGCCCTGGTGGTGGCGCTGGTGCAGCATGTGGTGCCGGAGATCGAACCGCAGTCCCTGCAGTTGCCTGAGCTTCCTAAGCAGGTGCTTTAGACCACTGAACCATCTCGCCGGCCCCGTGTACCCATCTTAAACACCTAACACAGCTATACTACTCTTTCACTTCGTAACCCACTATAAATATGATAAAATATTCCCTGTAATTTATATAGTTCAGTGATTTTTAGTATAGTCACACAATTGTGCAACCATCCCCACTAATTCCAGAACATTTTTATCAACCCCAAAAGAAACTCCCAGCCCATTAGGAATCACCCCTTTCACCTCAGCCCAGGCCCTTGCAACTACTTACCTACTTTCTGTCTCTATGGATTAAGGATGGGATATTCTCAAAAAATTCCTTTTAAAGTTCTGAATATGTCTGATTATCCATCTATTCATTCATTGGGCATTTTGTCTCTCCTCTTATCAGTTTCAGGAAAATGTAACTAATTAGGTGTATTCCCATCAACCACATCACAGGGATCTGGATGTTGTACTGTTTTAAGCAGCAGAAGATATATTTATACCAGTCCTTTTAAAGACTTTGCTCCAATGTAACAGCACATAAAATTACTGCTAGCTAAGAAAAAACATTATACAATTTGTAAAATAAATTCAAACATGTTAACGAATTTCTTTTTTTTTTTTTTTTTTTTTTTGGAGATGGGGGTCTCACTTTGTAATTCAGGATACCCTTGAACTTATGGTGTAGCCCAGGCTAGCCTTAAAATCACAGTGATCTTCCTGCCTCAGCCTCCTGAGTGCTGGAATAACAGGTATGTGCCACCATGCCCAACGTGAATGAATTTAATACAGAATCGTCTTTTTCTTTGAGACAGGATCTTGCTATGTATCCCAGGCTGGCCTTGAACTCACAGCAATCCTCCTGCCTCAGCCTCTCAAATGCCAGGATTACAGGAATGGACCATCACACCAGACTTCAGTACAGAATCTGTCTGATAGGGCCTCTGCCTTTTTAACAGGTAACAGTGCTCATAGGCAGTATTATTTTGGCAACAAGCACACGCTTCATGAAATCTTAACTAAGTCGTACTGTTAGCGTCTTCAGATTTGTAGGGTTTCCTTTTTTTTTTTCTGTGTGTGGAACCGGGGCTTGAACTCATGACCTCACACTTGCCAGGCAGGCACTTGTATGGTAGAGCTCTCTTCCTGGCCCCAAGGGTTTTCTTTTGGAAGACTATTCAGTGCTTTGAGAACATGGCAGTGCTTGTGATTCCGACTTCCTCTGAGAACACCTTCACCGCCTAATTGCAAAACCGCCTAATTGGATCGTCAGTGGGGAGCAGTGTGCAGATGCTCTTCTGAAAGCTGGCAGTGCAGCCCTGAGCACTGCCTAGAAATGCACCCCAGGAGTCGGTTTTTCTCTTCCATCGCTGTGTGTCAAACCTCGCCAACCAGGACATGGAGTGCTTGGATGCAGTGGACTTGAGTGCAGCGGGGAGAAAGCCACATGCGTTGGCAGAGGACAAAAGCTCCAGGCGCAGAAGACAGTGCCAGGGACCTACAACAGGCCTGGGGTGTGTTTCACAGCCTGCAAAGAAACCACGTGACACAGTTGCCAAGCCATAAAAGAGAGCACCATGAAGGAGCTGGAGGGGTTTTATTCAACAAGACGAGAAGCCATCAAAGCATTTGGAGAGCAGAAGCGATAAAATTTGATTTATATTAAAAGCCTCTCTGTGGCGGCCGGCCGTGTGGAGGAAAAATGAGGGAGAAGCGAGGAGACAAATGCAGTGGCTTGGGGGAGGAATGATACCAGCTGGCATCAAAGTGAGCGTGGGCGCTGGGAGGCGCGTGCTTGTGTGTGTGTGCACGTGCCTGTGCATTTTATAATGGGCCAAATAGATATGGTAACTGATCACTGCTTTTCAATAATTACCGATGTATCATAAAAAATATAAATAACCCACAACTCCACTATTCCTGCTGGCAGTCACAATTCTGTCCCTGTCATCAGAAACAAGGAAAGGGGCTGGGGAGATAGCTTGGTGATCTAAGCACCTGCCTGGCAAGCACAAGGACACAGTTCATCCCTAGTACCACAGGATGTGTTGGCCCCAGAACCTGGGCCACCCCGTTGGCCTGAAACTCAGCATGGTGACGCACACCTGTAATCCCAACACTGGGGAGGCTGAGTCAGGAGGATCACTGTGAGTCCAAACTGCATAGCACAGACCATGTATCAAATAAAAAGTAATAATAATAATAAAAAGGAAAGTCTAAAAAACTGTCAACCGAGAAGAGACTACAGGACATGATAATGTATTACGGCATTTTGGGTGTGATACTGAAACAGGAAAAGGACAGGAGGCAAAAACTATGACAATCTGTATAAACTGCACTTCTGTTGGTAATAATGTCTCAATATTAATTCATTATTTTTAAAAAGTATATTATAATAATTGGGCCAGCCAGATAGCTCAGCTGATTAAAGCACCTGCTTAGGCAGATTCAGGGACTGGGGTTCAATCATGGGCATGCTGCGCCAGCCCCACCCCCAGGGCATGCTGAGATGGGCAATTGAGGCTGGGCATGGTGGTGCATGCCTGTAATCCCAGTGCTTGGGAGGCTGAAAACAGGAGGAGAGACTCTGTAGAATATATATATATATATATATATATATATATATATATATATAATAAAAGATGTCTGGGCTGGCAAGATAGCTCAGCAGTCTAAAGCACCTGCTTAGGCAAGCTTAGGCAACCTCGGGGACCACGGTTCAATCCCTGGTACCACATGCTGTGACAGCCCCACCCCCAGGGCAGGCTGAGCCAACCAAAACATAAAGTTAAAAAAATAAAAATATATTAAAAAAGAATAATAAAAGATGTCAGTAATGGGAAACTGGGATAATGAGGTTAATGTGGGAACTTTCCATACTATCTGCTTAATTTTCTCATAAATCTGAAAAGGGAAAAATAAACCAACAATGTAAATGATATTGCTAAGTACGTGGAGATGGTTGATGATGATTGCATACAATGTGAGTGTACTTTTTTTTTTTTTTTTTTTTTTTTTCTTTTTAAGACAGGGTCTAGCTATGCAGTTCAGACTGGCCTTGAGCTTACTTTTGTACTCTCACTGATCCTCCTGCCTCAGCCTCCCAAGTACAATATGAGTATACTTAACGAAACGTTAAAATACACAAATGTCAGGCTATGTATATTTCACAATTGAAAACAATCTGTGGCTGGTAGTGTATACCTGTAATCCCAGTGCCCTGGGAGACTGGGGCAAGAGGATTGCCTAGACAGTTTAGGGCCTCAAAATGTAAAAGGTTTGGGGATACAGCTTAATTTAAAAGCTTTTATTGAGAGCATTTAACGTTTTATGCTTTGGTGGTACTGGGGACTGAATCTGGCCCTTTTTATTTTTCATTTTGAGATAATGTCTCGCTAAGTTATTCAAGTTGGGCTCAAAGTTGCTATCAGCCTTAGTCTCTCAGAGTTGTTGAACTCCCTCTGTGGTCCAGGCTAGTTTAGAATTCACAATCCTACTTCAGCTTTCCAAATGCAGGGATTACAGGTGTATGCGACCATATCCAGCTTGGGCATTAACTTTGTAGCTATGGATTTTTATGTCGCAGGGAATAAGACTCTAATGAAACCTTTAGCAGGTGAGATCTTTTCATTTTCTTCAGCAGGAAGTGTATGGACTGAATGGAATATGCTAAAAATGTACCTCTGTACTCTCGGAATGTCCATCTGAATATGCAGATAGCTGAGCAAAGTCTAGTTTGTATTTGCACAAGACGATAATCTTTTATGTGTTCTGAGATTCATCAATAACCTTCAGAAGACAATTTGAAACTCTTGTCTTTTCAAATCAAAGCTCTTAAGAGGTGACAACCCACTCGGGTCCCCCTTTTGTTCTTCTCTCTCAGACAGGAGCTTTCTTTTCCCCAATAAATATATTCTGCTATTGAAAAAAAAGAAGTACTTAAAATTATGAAGTATACTTTTTTATTGCCGTGATTGCTGTAGAAAGCAAGATTGTTGGTTAAGACTTGACAGAATAAGCTGTACAGATCTGTTAGCAAATTTCTAAAAAAAAATTTTTTTAAGAAGCTCTTATATTTATGATGGCAGATCTTCAATTTAAAAAAAAAAAACACTCTTGGGACAGCAAGATGGCTCAACCATCTAAAGCACCTGCTTAGGCAAGCTTAGGCAACCACAGGGACCATGTTTCTTTTCTTTTTTAATTTTTTACTTATTTATTTGTTTGCTTGTTGTGTTTGTTTGTTTATTTATTTTGTGGCTGGCCCCGCCTGCCCTGGTGGTGGGGCTGGCACAGCATGTGGTGCCGGGGATCGAACCGCATTCCCTGCAGTTGCCTGAGCTTTCCTAAGCAGGCGCTTTAGACCACTGAACCATCTTGCCGGCCCCAGGGACCATGTTTCAATCCCTGGCACCACATGCTATGGCAGACCCACTCCCAGGGCAGACTGAGCCGGCCATAACATAAATAAAGTTAAAAAAGAAAAAAAGAATTGCGCACATATTTTTTTAAAACCCCGCATACATGATTTACAAGAAAAAAAAAATCAGCCTGGCACAACTTTTTTGCGTGCCAGAAGCAATGATCCTGAGAGTCCAAATTAAAAACTTTTATAAGGAAAAAACCCCATAACTCTACAAATGTCTTGGAAATTTGACTTTAAAGTGGGGGAAGTTAAAATGACACAGAGCTTTCTAAAAGGTCTTTAACAAGATACCTTGGGAGCTCAATTAAAAAAATAAGAAATATACTAAGCAAGTTTCAGCACGGCTTCAAAAATCTTTATATGGTGATATGAAAGGATGATCCTGGGTGAGAAGTGTTATTCCTCGTGTGTGTCATGTTTACAAGCCTCTCGGTTATCATAACTATCTCTGTAATTCCCTCCTGAGTATCGATCATCACCCCCCTGGCTTCTGCCACTATAGCCTCTGGATCACCCATAGCCATAGCCACATCCTCCAGGTTGACTGTCATACCTGCCACTCTCATAGCCCTGGTTCCCACCACCTCTAGAGTAGCTGCGACCGTGTCCCTGAGTCCCGAAAGCACCTCCTCCTCTGCTGCCCCAGGCAGACTTGCCTGCATGGTCCACATGGATCTGGTGACCAGCCGGGGACTCTCCAATCACGGCTCTAGTGGCATCCAAGGCATGTTCTGGATTGGTAAAGGTGATAAAACTAAAACCCCGGGATCGCTGAGTTTCCCGGTCCTTGACAACAAGCCCCTCAGAAATAGGCACAAAGCCGCCGAAGTGGTCCTCCAGTGCCTGCTGGTCCTATTGAAATTGAGCCCACTGACGAAGAGCTTCCCTTCTTCAAAAGAAATGGCAGTGAATTCAAATCCTGGAAATTGGAAAGTAATAAGGAACCACAGAGGGCAGGTGCTGAAGAACAAGGAGGACAAGGCTCTCTTTTTAATTTCTCCACACAATATTTTAGTAGCATTTCCTGAATCAGGAAACATGACTTTATTCTGTTGCCACAAAACAATCAAGGGAATGATATGATCATGCAGCTCATTTGTGTGTACACCCAAACTGTGTATTGCTGCTGGTTTTGACTGAATATTGGTATTATGAAGATGAAAATACTTTTAATTGATTGGAAAGTACTTGATTATCTTATCCTAGACTTGTGAGATTCAGTTTCCATACGTGTTTTCATATCCCCTTTTCTTTCTTGGGGGGTGGTGGTGGGGGAATCAGCCTGCTCCAGGGGCAGGGCTAGCATAGCATATGGTGCCGGGGATTAAACCATGGTCCCTGCACACTTTGCCCAAGCTTGCGTAAGCAGGCACTTTAGACCACTGAGCTATCTCGCTGGCTTTTCATATCCCTTTATCCACTGTACCCAAGCCCAAACTTCTTTCTTGCATATTTTACAGTAGACTCTGTCTGGGTTATTGCTTTTATTACTTCCCTAACCTAGTTGTCACTAGAGAACTTCCATCTGTCATTAAAATAACATAACCAGCTTTCTTTCTTTCTTCTTTTTTCTTTCTCTTTATTTCTTTTCTTCCTTCCTTCCTTCCTTCCTTCCTTCCTTCCTTCCTTCCTTCTTTCCTTCCCTTCTTTTTTTTCTGTAGAAGGAGGCAGGGATCAAACTCAGGACCTTGCACTTATCAGGCAAGCACTGTGCCCCTGGGCTATATCCTCAACAAGTTTTTGTTTTTTGAAACAGGGTCCTTCTACATAGTTCAGGCTGGCTTTGAGCTCACTATGTTGCCCAAGCTGGCCTTGAATCTGTGGAGTGTTGGCATTACAGGTGTGTGCCACCCCCGAGCCTGACTCATTTTCATTATTTGAATTCTTCTAACATATTGATACAATGATCCAGAAAGCCACAAATTAAATTAACGATGTCTATCTCCATATGAAGGGCAACAGCCATCAGGATGGTTAACACTTGAGATTAGAACTCAAATTACACACTTCTGAATTTAAGTTGCTGTGAAAGAAGCCAACAGTGGAAGATCGGTGAACATGGACCACCAGTCCTGGGTGCCAACTCACCTTTCAGTGGAGACAGGTGACTGTCACATTTATTTACACTATGAGCAATTATATCATCTTCAGCCTCTTTTGGGTGGCCACTACATGTTTTTGTATCTCCCCCTCTCTTATTCTCTTACACTCATTGCTGAAAACCAGGACTTTTTGCACTAATGGGGGTTGTTCTGGAGTATGGAACTGTCCAGGATGGCCCCAGCACATCTGGAAAGGTTACACACCAAAAATAGACCTTTACTCTTTCCTTTTCATAGGTGAGAGCCTGTTTATCATTTTTAGATCTGCTTTTTGACTATAACGAGTCATATTTAGCTGATCTTTCTTAGAAGTGTAGTCTGAGGTAAAGCCAATAAAATTGGATAATCACATCTTTTTGGCGGTAGTCCTACGTGGCTTGTTTGGCTGGATATACCTGGATTACCTAACTCAAACTTCGCAGCATTGCTTGGTACCACTATTTCATGATGCCTTGTTTCTTTAGCTATAGGAACTGTTCTGAGCCTAGCAAGCAAACCAAAGTTAACTGTTCCTAAAGCTTTTGCTGCATTCATTACCCTTCACTCGCTCTTTCTTTCTTTCTTTCTTTCTTTCTTTCTTTCTTTCTTTCTTTTTGAGGCAGGGTCTCGCTATGCAGTTCAGGCCGGCCTTGAGCTCACTTCTGTAGCCCAGGCTGGTCTCCAACTCACACTGATCCTCCTGCCTCAGCCTCCCAAGTGCTGGGATTACAGGTGTGAGCCACCACCATGCCTGGACCCTTTGCTATTTCTAACAGCTCCACTGTTATTTCCAAAAGATAAACATTTTCATTGATTCTCTACCACATTTCCAAACGACTAAGAATGACAAATTAAGCATGTATCTTATTAAAAAGAACAACATAAAGATGCTCACTTGTGTTTATTAAGTACTTAACAATCATGGGAAGGTCATTAAAGGTAAAAAAAGAAATGTAAGGAAAGAGGAGATGCAAAGACAAAAGTTAACGACTTTTTTCTACCGTCAACAGTTAGCTTATTAGAAGTTTTAGCCAAGATTTGTTTAACGCTAAGAGCTGATAAACTCATGGTAGTCACCAACAGACGTTAAAAAGTTTTCATGAAGAACTGCTTGAGAACTGGGGATGTTGGTAGGAGCCAGAGCTACGCTCGCTTGGCATTCACAGCGTCCTAATTAGGCACCACGTGCACAAAAACAAAGACCAACTGCCTGTTGGGGCTGGTGGTGTGGACCTTCAGCGTGAAGGGGATCTCTGAATTCCATCCCCAGCATACAAAAAGGAAAACAACAACAACAACAAAAGCCTCACTAGACTCCTCTGCCCTGTAACAGTCACCATGAACCTTGAATCCTGAGGGATAAGGATACCACCTATTTAAAAATACACCGTGGAGCTGGGCATCTAGTTCAGTGGTAGAGAACTTGACTACCAGACTTGAGGCCCTGGGTTCAGACTTCAGTGCCATGAATACATACATAAATAACTGGCTATGGGTTGGATTATATGGTTTCATCTATTAATCAGCTAGTGCCCTCACAACTCAGAGCTACCATACAGATTCCATGAATTGAAGGAAACAGCATCAGCATCCCAGCCAACTCGGATTTGTCTCCCTACACATGTAAGTAAGATGAACACACCTGCCTTTCTTAACAACGAGTGACCTACTATTTTTTGTGTACTGAATAGGGAGGGGTTCTGCTCTGGGACGTCATCCTAGATCTATCTGAAGTGTTCTTTTGGGTATACACACTAGTGTAGAAGTCGTAGACACATCGCCCTGGAGTGATGGCCTAGGTTCCCTCCTCTCTCCCAGAGGGGGACCTGCCCCTGGTTCCGTCAGGAGGAGCCCGTTCATACATTTCGCACAGCAGATAGCCTCGCCTCTCCACAACCGGGCGGGGATCAGCTCTGTTTAGCCTTCTCCTGAGCCGGCTCCGACTCGCGGATACGGATCATTGCAGACGCAGGACTCTGAATGAAAGTTTCTGAAGAAGGGCACTGAGGCCACCAGTCTCTCGCGTAGCTAAGACATCACTGCTCCAGCCGATCTTCCTGTTTCCAAAGGGTCATTTCCCTAAATCCCAGGATATCCCCTAAACAGTGGTTTCAACCGACAATTTTACCCAGAAGGGCATCCTGCATACTCCGCAAAACCTGGAGATGTTTTTGGTTGTCACACCTGGGGGAGCTGTTTTGTTTCAGGTGTAGAAGACCGGGGTGCAGATCCTACAATGTACAGGACAGGACAGTTGCCATAAACAGAATCATCCAGCCCCAAAAGTTAGGGGTGCAGAGGCTGAGAAAGCCTCTGCAACGACAAATGGCAAAGAAAGCTCAAATCCCACAAGAGGGTCACGGCACAGGGTACGGGCCCCCTGGACCCTTAACACCCAAGTGGGAAGTCCTAGCTGCAGGCGCGAGCCCGTTCTCTGGTGTGGGAGGCGTAGCTGCAAGGCTCCTAGAAAAAAATGGTGCTTGAAAACCCTGAGTACGTAGTGCAGCGAAAGCGGCCACTTTTTACACCACGCAGGACCAGACTGTTGTTTTGTTTTGCGACAGGGTCTCCCTATGCAACTCAGGCTGGCCTTGGGTTCACTCTGTAGCCCAGACTGGTCTGGAACTTGCAATGATCCTCCTGCCTCAGCCTCCCAAGCGCTGGGATTACAAAGCGTGTGCCACTACCCGGGCAGGACCAGATTGTTTACCTACCGCTCACAGCTGAGATTGCCACAGATCCCGCACTAGAAAATTGCCAGCCTCACCTAAGATGCATATTGAGGCACGAGGGACACTTTGAGTTTAGGAAAAAAGCGACTTCACAGGACTGCCCTTAAAAGACACGCCTACCACCACTACCTACCTCCTGAGGCTAACAGCCCAGAGACCCCGGATCTGCGCAGACTCGTTGGCGCGGTGGGCGTGACTCGCCTCTGCCTCCGCCCTTCTCTTCCCCATGCCCCGCCCCTTCCTAGTCTCCGCATGCGCAACTGGGCGGGGGCGGAGCTGCTACATCCGGGTCTGGCGGCTTGTGGTCGTTTTGTTTTCTTGACAGACTAGGGGCCAGTGAGGCGGCCCCGCGCGGCGTGACACCCGGCTCCGGACGTACTGCAGGGCCAGGGCTGGACGTAAGTGCCGGGTGGCTAAGAGTAACGGGGAACAGCTGCAGGCTGGACCAGGTGCAGACCTCGGCTGACGCCTATGGGGTCTTTACCTCCACCCTGTGGGAAGCTGCAGACTGGGGCTGCGCCTCGCTGGAGCAGCCCGGCCACTTCCTGCTGTCCTGTCCCGGCGGCTGGGAGAGCGCGACCGCGTCCCGCCTCACCAGACGCAGACCTGGGGGATGGGAGGCTAGGGCGGGGACCGCAGCCCTGCCTGGGACATCAGTGTCCCCAAAAGTCATCTGGTCCCTCTGCCTGGGAGCTGGACACAGAACTCGAGAGCGAGTGCAGCCGGCTGATTGACACACGAGAGAGGGGGCAGAGCTAGAATTAGTTTCTAGACCTTCCAGTCTCAGCCCACTCTGGACCTGAAATCCTCCCAAGTCTGGAGGGCGGAGTTGGCGCTGGAGTGTGGCAGAGCAAAATGGATTCAGGGCGGGGTCGATGGGGTAAACCGAAATTAAAAACATCACGCGATGCTGTTCTTCTCAGGGAAGAACGAAATGAGTGAGTTTTCAGAATTGAGCTCGTCCTACAGGCGTATCAGCACTGATGATAGTCATAGCTTTTAATATTTAATGTTCAAAAGGGGAGGTGAAAACTTGAAGTCGTTGCACTTTTAAGGTGGTGGCAGGGTTCGGGCTGGTCATCATTGCTGGCTACAGAGTAGCTGCGGAAGTTTGGGTATTACTTGACTATTACTGGCAAGTTATACGGAATTCAGGTTTTTTGGCACTGTGAAGTAGAAATACTGTGGATATGTCTCAGGCCAAATCTGCACAGCTGAGCTTATAGAAATGTTTTATGTAATTTGTTGAAGACAACTTTGGGCCAGTTATGATAATTTACATAACAATGAATTATTTAACTTTGGTTGACACTTTGGAGGAGACAGTAAAATAAAATGGGTATTTTTATAGAAATGATGCCAAAGGTAGACTTGAAGAAGGAAAAACTAATGAGATGGAAAGAAATGATGTGGGTAGAGTTAAAACCTTAATCTGGGTGGGGAGAAACACAGGTTCTGTGAAAAAAAATGTGCAAGTTCCCAAGAGAAGTATTTTTTTTCACCTGTGCTTTAACTCAGCCAAAGTTTACCACCTCCTGACTGTATTAGTGCTCTGGAACCATAATAAAAAAATTAATTGTACTCGTTATTTAAGGTTCAGTTAAATTAACTTGGTAACATATTATGAAATAATTAGAATCTGACAGTTTTTAGGAGGTCAACCAATGAGTTAAATGTTTAATATTCAGATAGCTGCCTTTGTTCATATTAAATATACTTTTGTTCATACTGTTTAAATATACAAAACTATATTTTATCACTAATATTACCTGTTGGTTTGAGACAGAGTTTCACTGTGCAGTTCAGGCTGGCCTTGAAATCACTTTGTAGTCCAGGCCTGAAATTCTTAGTGCTCCTCCTGCCTCAGACTCCTGAGTTCTGGGATTACAGGTGTGCACCACCACAAAACCATCTTTTAAATTAAAAAAAAAAAAAAGCTAAAACAATGGCATGGTTGTGCATATCAATCCCAGCGCTCAGAAGGCTAAGGCAGTAGGATTCCTGCAAGCAACCAGGGCTACTTAGTGAGTTCAGGGCCAGCTTGAACTACAGAGAGAGAGAGAGAGAGAGAGAGAGAGAGAGAGAGTTAGTTGGGGCAAACTTAAGTGTTTTGTTGTTTGTGAGACAGGATCCCAGCCTGGCCTTGAACTTGATAAGAATCCTCTTTCCTGAGCTTTCCCAGTGTTGAGATTACAGATGTACCTCCACACCCAGCCCTAAGTCCCAACTTTATTTTCCAAATTTTAATGTGACAGTTCATCGAAAGCTAAATCAAGTACTTGCAAGAAGTGTATAGAACTAAAATAAATCATTTGTTGCTTCTATTAAATTATTCCTAGCCAGGCATGGTGGCGCACACTTGTAATCCCAGTACTTGGGAGACTGAGGCAGGAGGATCAGTTTGAGTTTGAGACCAGTCTGGGCTACAAAAGTAAGCTCAAGGTCAGCCTGAACTGCATAGTGAGACTCTGTCTCAAAAAGACAAATAAATAAATAAATAAAATTATTCCTGAACTGTTAACTGTTTTTTCAGGGACATCAGTCCTGTGAAAAGCAAATAAATGAAAGTACTTTATTTAGGTATTTGTTTTGTTTTACTCTGAAGTGACGTGTAAGAATGTCTGGATTTCTAGAAGGCATGAGATGCTCAGAATGCATTGATTGGGGAGAAAAACGAAACACCATTGCTTCCATCGCTGCTGGTGTTCTGGTGAGTGTTATGATAATTTGGACCTTCATTATTTTAATAGATTTGTTACATGTTTTGAATTCTGGTGATGTTCTATTCATTTATTTATTTTATGTATTTGGTACAGGGTCTCACTATGCAGCTCAGACTCGTAGTGATTCTGTTTTTAGCCTTCCCAGTGCTTGGATTGTAGGCATGTGCCGCAAAGCCAGCTCAGCGCGCCCAGGGGCAGGGCCAACATGGCATGTGGTGTCAGGAATCCAACCTGGTTTACCTAATCTATGAAAGAAATTATAATTTTCATAGTAATAGCAACATTTAATGCCACTGTACAAATTCTGCCCTTACAAATATTTATTTATTTATTTATTTAGGTCTTTTTTGAGACAGGGTCTCACTATACAGTTCAGGTGGACCTTGCACTCACTTTGTAGCCCAAGCTGGTCTCGAAGTTGCAAGGATCCTCCTGCCTCAGCCTCCCGAGTGCTGGGCTTACAGTCGTGGACCCCCACTCCCAGCTTACAAATATTTAAAACTTTAAACTGTCTCTGAAGAAACTATTTTATGTTCTTTGAATGCAGGATAAAAAATAAAATGAACCATTACCCATAAAAGCCAGTTAAATCTCATTAACAGCACATGGTTCTGTCTATAACACAATGAAACTAATTTTATTAGCCTAAAATAGAAATTTTAAAATTATTACCAGAAAATGGCAGTTTCTAAAGCTAACTGAGTCAGGGTTGGGTAGAAGGCTGCTCACTTTCTTTTTTTGAATATTTAAAATTTCGTTTTAAAGAGTAAAAATAAGGGGCTGGGAAGATAGCTCCATGGCACAGGTACCTTCCTGGCAAGTGCAAGGTCCTGAGTTTGAATCCTGGTCCCACAAAAAAAAAAAAAAAAAAAAAAAAAAAAAAAAAAAAAAAAAAAAAAAAAAAAAAAAAAAAAAAAAAAGTAAAAATAGCAGAAACAAAGGTAGAAAAACAGTAACAAGCAAGCAAGAATACGTATAGTACACAATTTCGAAACAACAACAAAAATTTAACAGTGGCTGTATTACATATTTTCATCATCAAATCGATTTAGATTTATAGATATAGGTATGTAAGATTGGTCAAATAATTCAGCATTAACACTTTCAATAAACTTTAATTTTTTTTAGCTCTTCCAAGTGCATTTTGTTTTTCAGTCATTTTTCTAAAAACGATTTATAGGGTTTGAGGATGCAGAAAACGGTTGCTCACTTTCTAAGCCAACATGTGAGATTTTGGTAGCATCATTTCACTCTAAGTTTCTGCTCAGGTGATAAATATTTGTATGCGTGTGTGTGTTTTTTTATTGTATGTTCATCCTTCATAATTCAGAATCAAATTCAGTTAAATTATGATCTAGTAGTCAAATTGAATTACAGCCATACCTGATGTATAAAGACAGCACTCTTTTTTTTTTTTTAAGTCTGCACTCTTTTTTACAGGTGTCTTTTTTTTTTTTTTTTTTTTTTTTTTTTTTTTTTTTTTTTTTTTTTTTTTTTTTTTTTTTTTTTTTTTTTTTTTTTTTTTTT
>PVKN010016734.1:0-17714 GCA_004027915.1 Capromys pilorides | reverse complement strand
TATTTCCCATCAAGTTTCAGAAAGTTTCTCTTCACCGCTCCTAAAATTGAAAGCTGGGTTTATTAAAATTTGAAAGTTAATTTTTAATGTTTTTTTTTTAAAAAGAGAAACTTAGTAAATGTATGTTTTCTTTGGCATCTCTTCATGCGAGATAACTTTTAAGCTACAGTCATAGTATAATACTGAATAATTTTTTAAAAATCTTTTAATGTTAACTTTTCTCCAATATTTATTTGTTTGTTTATTTATTTATTTATTTATATTTTAAGGAAGGGTCTACAGGGTGTTCAGGGTCTCACTACTAGATTGGACTCATAGTGATCTGCATGTTTACAGCCTCCCAAGAGCTGAGATTATAGGTGTGCACCACCATACCCAGTCTCAATTGCTGTCTCAGCACACTCCAGGTATCAAAGTCCCAGCCCCTGTGCCTACTTTCAGGCCCTTTAATCTGCTGAGCTATTTGGTTGACTCTTCTCCAATAATTCTTGAAATCAAACTAAAACTTAAGAAAATAAATATATGAAGTTTTAAAATTTATTTCTATTATTTCATTTAATTTTTATGATTGTAATTATTAAATGGACATTTTATCAAAGGTTGTTATTCAGTGTTAAATATTTGGTTAAGTTGCCTACTAACTAATCATTTGAGAATTGTAAAGTTTATGTTCTTGGATTGAGTGAGAGTCTTCCTTTTTGATTCCTTTGTATAAATATTCCATTGATGTTACAAATATACTTGTAACATACATGTATTAGTGATATACAAGCTAATTAAATGATGTGTATAATGTTTTTAGATTGCTGTTTCCTCAATGTGTCTGAAATTTGTGCTTGGGATTATCCCTATAGTTATCAATTATCCTGTGGATAGAATCTTTTTGACAGTTTTTTTCTATATTTTACTCAGTTATTTACAATTCAGTTTATGTATGTTACATGTTAATTTTAGATTAATCCATTTCAACTAGAGTTTACATACTCAGGTCATTGAAAGAGTGTGTGGTAAGTAAACCTGAGGTTGTTGGTTCACTCCCCAACAAGGGGAGGAAAGGAGGGGAGGAGGGAAGGAGGGAGGAAAGGAGGGAGAGAGAGAGAAAGAGGGGAGGTAGAGAGACAGCACTCAGTGTATTGTATATCAATATCTTATCTTCTTTTTCATTGTCATTCATTTTCCTGCTTCTGCTTTCTGCATTCTCATTCAGCTGATCTATGGCTGCCTTCCCTGCCTGCAGTTTTTCCCCATTTGGAAATAATTTCTATTCTAGTTTGATTTTGTGTTTTAACTTTTTTTGAGACATCAAACTTAATAATTTGCTTTAATTTTATAGCTGAAATCCTTAGGGTTAATTTGATTCTCCTCCACCCTCAAAATGATTTGGAAGTTGTAACTTTCCTAGGGAAATTAAAAACTCTTCTGAGGCGTTCAATTAAATTAAATAAAAATCAATTCTATGCAGTCATTGAATGAATGTCATGGTCTACAACATGAGAACAACCAGATTTCTTTCCTCTATGAACTCCTCCATCATTCTCTAGAGCAACTATAAATGTTCCTTACAGTTGAAAGCAGCACTGACCCCCATGCTGAACCTCTCTGACTTATATTTCTTCTGTCCCTTTCCCTCCATCTTGGATCTAGGAATTATAAGCTCATTAATATTTTAAGCTACTTGATGTGAGTTCAAGACCAGCCTGGGCTACAAAAGTGAACTCAAGACTAGCCTGAAATGCATAGTGAGACCTGTCTCAAAAAGACAAAAAAAAAAGAAATACTTTAAACTACTAATAAAAACATGCTCACTCAAAAATTTTGAATTTTTAGAATAGCACAGTGAGAATCCACAAATTTATGTAGATTACATCATTAGATAATAAATGATAACCATAATAGTACTTCTTCCCCAAATCTCTGGCACAACTTTTCCAAGAATAAAGATATCCTTATATACAACCACAGAAAAATGATCAAATAGTAGAAATTTAGTATTGGGTGCATTTATTAATTAATGCACAGCCTATATTTGAACATCATTGATCACACCAAAAAAGTCTTTCAGAGGAAATCAAATCTATCTTCTTATGGGCATCACCTCAACCACATGACCAACACTAATGTCATCACTATGGGTACCAAATCCTAGCACATTCCTTCTGGTACAATGCCCAGGGAAGATTGCAGCCTCTCTGCAATAATGCCTTACTGAGAATGTACAGCTGACATGTAGTTATGAAGAAAAAGCAGACAAACTCAAGGAGAAAGGAATTCTACAGAATAATTAGCCTCAGCCCTTCAAAAGTACCAGTGACAGCAAACACATAGAAAGACTGAAGAGCAAATGCTGATCGAGGAGAATCAAAGGACCTGACTGTTGAATATAAAGTGTACATCCTGGATGGGGTTGGAGCAAAAGAGTGCAAAAGCAGAGGTTGGCAGAGCCTTTCGGTGAAGAGCCAGATAGTAAACATTTCAGGCGTTATGGGCCATATGGTCTCTGCTGCTATTTCCCCACTCCGTGGCTGTAGTGTGAAAGCAGCCCCAGACAACATGTAAACAAATGGGCATAGTTTTGTTCCAGCGCAAGTTTGTTTGTGAGAGCAGATGGTGAGTGGGGTGATGTTTACAGACCCTTGCTCTAAAGGGCATGATTGGGAGAACTGACAAAATACGCATACAGACAGAGGATAATATTTTTACTTTTATCGCTGTTAAATTTTCTAATGTTGATTATTGTGTGATGATTACACAGAACATGTCATTGTTAGATTACATACACAGACATAAAAGTCAAATTTAGGCAGATAGACAGATAGGTAGGTGGTTGGCGGATAACCGATAGATTGTTTTGTTTATAACTTTATATATTTCCTTTGCTAATCCAGACTTTAACCTAGGGCTATCTCTTTCTTGAGGCCTCCGCAATATCTCTGCTTTATTTCCTGTTTTATGACTTTGACATTTTACAAGAGTCAAGCTGGGTATTTATAGAACACCTCTCAATCTGTGTTTGTTCCATTTGATCAAGGCTATACAACTTTGTAGGACAACAGTAGGAGTGACATTCTGTCCCACATGGGGCCCTCATGAGAAGGAACATGGTGTCCATGTCAGTGAGGTTGGTATGCTCACTGGGCTAAATGTAAGCTTTCAGGATTTCTCTACATTAAAGGAAAGCTGGGCCATCATCCCTAAATTATTATTTCCAAATTTATTTGGACAACCTTCCTAGTGAAATCTGACATCTCCCTCTGCCCGTAGGACCCACTTTCTTCATTCACTTACAGAAAAGGGCCCTCTGCATTGAGTTGGTAACCTTTAAACTCAGTAGGTCCTGGTAAAATCTCCTTGTAAGCATCAGCATTTGTTTCTGCCACAGTGAAAACTCTTTCTATTATGCTCCAATATAACAATGTAACACAGAGGCTGAGCCTCTTAATCATGTGGGTGGGCCCCTTGTGGAGAGCCAATATGTTTAAGAACACACTCTTCTATTTAAAGGTTATTGTGCAAATACCAAATAACTACCTCCACTGGGCATGAGTGGCTTTGATTCATGGGCCTTTCAAGGTTTCTGTGATTTGCATTACTGTAGCAGGAGGTTTTATTAAAAGTGTACATTACTACAACCTATATTTTAAGAAAATGAATATGAGGTTTAAAATATTGATGTACTAACTACATAGCTAATTAAGATTTCTGAAAATCAAAACTAATAAGTGTAAGGATTTGAATGTTTTGAATGAATTTTGAGAGTAAAAAGACACAGATTTCATCATGAATGTGGCAATCAAAATCATGACCTTTGCTTATAGCTATGCTGACCAGGATACCTGGGAGCCTAGAAAATTTCACTTTCTCAAATATCCACAGGCACGCAATAAAATAGATTATCAGATACTTTAACAACTGACATCACTGCATAGGGATAAGCATATTACAGGTTACATTTGAAAGGAGAAAATGAATGGGAAAAAAGATGTCCTACATCCTAACACATCAATGGGATTAATAGTGTAGACACATCCTTCAAGAGGAAACAGGCAAGAAGACATGCCCACCTATAATGGAAAATGTCAGGTACCTTACAAAGCCAGAGGATTAAGAGAATTCTCAAGCTTGACACTCTGGGGCTGAAAAAGGAAATCATTTGGGTTTCCTTCATCTTGATGGATGGGCCCATGTTGTACTTTTTGACTTTGAAAACAAATATACCCAGAAGAAAGAGGGGGAAGTAACTGTTGAAAGACAGTACATTGAGAAGCCACCGTCTTCCCAATTATCTTTTGGAGGGATAAAGATTTATTGAAGGATGTTGGTTCAGGATGATCAATGGTTTCCTGTCTAGTGGTAGGTATCCAGCAGAAAATTTTCATTTATATGGTGAATGGAGAACATCTATTTATCTCTCTTTCTGGAGGTTATGCTTGACTGGAAGTGCAGAAAGTGAGCAAATCTATTTTGGTCTCCTTCACCACTATCTTTGTAGAAAGGGATTCAATAATTCAGTAAGCTCACTGTATGAAACTCTGCTTCCACACATTTGCTTCCCAAGGACGTCTTGACCATCAGTTGAGCTGTACAGCAAATTTGGACAGAAGTGACAGGGAGCAGGAGTACTGAGTAAACGTTAGAGCAGCAAGTGGCTTAGTTGTTCAAAGGCAGACTCACAAGATGTTTGGTACTTCTGCAGCAAGGGCCAGGGGGTAGGGTTTCAATCTGGAGCTCAGCGGTGGGACAGGAGGAGAAAGCACATGTCTGGCTCTTCTTCTGCTGTCACTGGCCAAAGACACACTGGCCTTCATCCCAAGAGCTCTGCTCGTTCTCAAAAATGTTTCGTGCACTGCTTGTAGCTCACTCAGGCCCAAAACTAGCTCAGGCAACAATCCTCATGGAATCTGAGAGGAGTCAAGGACTTCTCACAAGAATGAGAGGCTGAGAAATGGGAAAGAGTTTGCAACCCAGGTCCTGCTGGTGATGGGGAGATCCCTACTTCCCTGAAAATCCTGCCCTCTTCCTTATTCCTAGGCACCCATCCACTCAAACTGTCTGTCCCTCAAAAACTCCACATAGCCCTATAAAAGCTAGCCTGGGAAGCCCCAGGCCTTCCCCATGTATGTGATATGCTTCTAACTGATTTTCCATCTGAGTTAACAAGACCAAGTGAGGTGAAACAATTTGACCTTGATTCCCAGTGAGCCTGTAACTGAGTCTACATTTAGGAAAGAGTTCACCTCTCTCCTCCCTGTGCTGCTCACAGCAGCCACTGTATCCCTGAGTCCTGCAGCTGTATTTAGATATGGTCTAGATTAATATCCACTTAAGCACCACATGGGTGCTTGCCAGCCTCGCCCAGCTAGCAGGCCAGGCTGAAGAGTCCTTCGCCCTCCTCAGCCAGGCACATCAATCCTTCCAACAGTCAATCAAGCAATCAATTAACTTTTGTAAATTAGTAAAAGCAAATTTCCCAAAGGGCATGCTTGTCCCCTAATCAGCCTGTTTAGTACTCCTCTCACTGAGGATAGCTATGTAAAAGAGAAGCAGGAAGTGGGAGGCACAAGAGTCTTCAGAGAAACTTTTTACTCATTGCTTGAGATAATTTCCCATTCTCTCACTGGGTTCATTCTGTTAAACATTCATTTCTTTCCTAAACCCAGAAAAACTGTCTATAATCAGATGTGCTTAAATAGTTTTCCCATTACTAATGAAACCAATTTTTAGAACTAGCATTCAATTTGGCAGTTTTAATTATGGACATTCTTTTCCAGATCGGATCAGACTACCCAAGATATATTGGACTCCGGTTTTTATTTTATTCCAGAAGAAAAAAAGTCTACTGCTGGTTGCCCAGAATACATGCTAAACCTTATGACAATCAGAAGTGTTGAATTGGTGAAGGGCATGGAAAATTTAGACAGATGGGGACCTCACCTTGAGGGACTCAGAGACACAGGTGCAGAAATGGCTGTGGAGCAGCAGAGACCGGGCATGGCACAAGCACAGCACAGAGAGTGGGCACTGTGTGAGAGTAAAGGTTGTGAAATGAGTTCCAGCTGCCTGGAGACTGGAACCAACAGGAGCATGCAGAACCCCACGGGAAGCCACAAGCACTCACAGGTAGAGGCAGCTGTGTCAAGGACTTACTTTAAAAATATCCCCCAATCTAACTCTGAGTGAGATGATGTTAGCAAGAACGAGAAACAGGAATGGGTATGTGAGGAGCATTTCAATTTCTGCTAGCATAGACCATGCCCCTCGCACACAGAATTCACTGACTCTCATGGCAGAGATCATCAGCACAGGATATGAGGTTCTAGCTTTCCACATGAGTAGCGCGCCTCCTGGGAGCTATAAGGCAAGAGACACAAAGCACTGAGCCTGACACCTTTTACAGGGCAGAGGCCTATAAATGTTTTTAAAACAAACATAACAATAAGTGATAAAGAAGTGCAAGTCTATTTCATTTCCACATTCTGATTCCAGCAGATTCTGCAACCTGGTGATCGAGGGAGAATCCTATGAGATCTTGCTAATTTTGCCAACCACTCTAATTTAGAGAGACCTAAACTACTGTCCTAAGATCAGCAAGTACTCACTTACAACAACCTAGCAGGCAAAGGTAGGAAACAATAGTCCATATGGGTCCAGATTGTACTGTCTGACAGATGTACATTTGACAGACCCCAAATGCACATATGTAGTAACCTTTTAATCTTCACAGCAACCAATAATATAGATAAAATTGTCAACTTCATTAATAGATGGCAAAACTGAAGTGCAGACAGTTAGTCTTATTCAGAGATACTTAAAGATAAAAGCAAGATCCAATATTTCAATCTAGGCAGTTTGGCCATGAGCCCAAATTCCTTACTTGAGTATTATGCTACCTCTCTAGATAGGATTAGATTCTGAGAATTCATCAGTGGGTGGCTGTGGGTACACTCCATAGGAGAAAGCATAGTCCCAATGTCATAACTTGGCAGAGGCTGGTCTCAAGGAAGAATATAAACCTACGAATACACAGTCAACAGTTGAATGAGTTTGTAGTCAGGAAGGCAACCTACAGCTCAAGACAGTCCATCAGTTTGGCAGAAAACTCTCATCAGAGACTCAAATTGAAGGCCAAGGACTTTCTCGAGGAAAAACAATATGGTAGGGACTAGGGAAGATGTAAGGACCTCCCAGAAAGAGTGATAAGCCAGAGAGCAAAGAAATAAATGAGGCAGGACAAATATATTACACTATGGACATGTGGTGGGGATTAGTGAAAGTCTACAGCCCACTGAGGATAAGCTACCATCCAGGATTAGGACAGCAAAACTAACCCTGTCACCATCTGCAAAAGACTGGGCTGGCTGCAACCTAGCCAGATCTTCTCAAGGTCTGGATGGTCTGAGGGAGGAGTTTCCAGGCCTCTGATACTCCTAGGAGGACCTGATTGCTGAGGTCAGAAACCAACATAAGTATGCAGAGGTAGATCCAAGAGCAAGCCATCTGTCCCAGGGAGGGGAGAACAGGTGGCAGGCAAGTGGTCCTGGCCAGAGGCCGAGATAGAGTCTGGTATCCAGACTGGCTGCCCAAGCAGAGCACGAGCAGGTAATTGGCAAATAGGGAGCATCAGGTGCCGGAGTGCTAGAGAAAGGGTAGCCAGATGAAATCTGCTGATTACCAGAGGCATAGGAAGGGGCAGATCTGGCAACAGGTTGCTATGGAGTCGAGGTAATTCACTAAACATATTAGTGATCAACAGAATAAGTAGAGCTATGGTGTTACTTTGCAGGTTTACTGGCATTTGGATGTTACCGTGGAATTCAACAAAGTCCAGGTGTCCCTGACTATCCAAACTGTCTGCCTTGGAAATGAATCCTGATAGTGTAGGATTGGTCAGGATTCTCATAGAGGGACGCAGTCTTATAGAGTCTGGATTTCATGAAGCACATTGTTCTGAAACTGGAATGACCGGGAACCTCAATGCCAGGGGGTGAATGCAGAGATTGCAGGTAAGTGCTTCACACCCTTTGTGTGTAGAAACCTAGCTCCACGAGTGGGTAGCACAGAATTTCACATTTGCATGCATCACTCAGTGTGATAGTTTCTACCTCCTTCTCACTTATTTCCTGTGTCACATGGAGCCCCACGAAGCTATGAATGTCCCTAAGCTGATGGAAAGAGATTACAATAGTCCCTACTCATCTATAAGTAACCATACAACCTAGGACTCGTAGTGCATGCAAGAATCCACGGAAAATAGTGAGTCTTGTATACACTATTTTTCTCTCTACTGTCCATGTAACCCTGTGGTAAAGTTTAATTATAAAGCAGGCAGGCACAGTGAGAGATTAACAAAATAATTAAGAGAAAAATAGAACAATTATGACAAAGGGCAATAATTAAATCGCCAGCATTATGTCACTTGTGCTTTCAGGCAAGGAAGGGTCACCCAAGCATAAGCACCATAAGACAGAAGAAATCTATCGGATAGCATAAAAGGTGTCTCAGTGGCACATGAGGGGATAGCGCAGATAGCAGGAATCCACTAAACAAAGAGATAATTTATGTCCTGGTGCAGATGAAGGACAGTGTGAGATTTCATAGTGCCACTCAGAGTGGCACACACTTTAAAACTCATGGATTGTTTATTTCTAGAAAAATATTGAATTTTTCCGATCAGGGTTGAGCATAGATAACTGAAATCACAGAATGTGACACCACTTATGGAGATGAGGTGTGGCAGATGGGGTGTGCTGTGCACACCGGACCCAAGAACTGTGGCAAAGGGTCTTCTTAAGGCTCCAAGCACATGGTACTCTACCCAGCAGAGGCCTTAAAAAGTCCATTAAGTGACCATGTGCAACCCAGGTCTTCTGGCCATGTAGCAGGTTTCCTGGTCTTCTGATTTTTGCCATGCTGAATAATAGATGCTGTCCCCAGGTTCCTCCGATGCACATGCATAGGCAATATCCTTAGAACTTGATCACAACACACCTGGCATCTGTCTCTTCTGTGAACACTACTTCTTCTGCTCCATGAGGATTCAGGCAATCTTCCTGTCCAGGTATGGAGATGCCATGCTTCTTCTGCTAATCTGGCCTTTGCCTGACTGCACTCACACCAATCTTCAGCCTCCTTCTAAACCCTGGAGCAGTCAGTAGACTGCAATGCACAGCCCTACAGCTCTGTGGAAAATGACAGTATATATATAGTCAAGAACTGGCATCAGTTGTCCAAGGCTACCATGTGGTTCCATGGCGCTCAGTTGAGCCTTCTTCTGCTCATCCTTTTAGCTTCACTTGGTGCAATGACCTCTTGATGCCTCTATCATTTTATGCTCCCCTCAGACTCCGAATAGGAGTCACATTCCATCTGCCTCCAGAGTCTGAGTCCTTGATCCCCTATCTTCCAGAATCGATCTCCCCTCCCTTCTCTACTAGGTGCCTCCCATGGAAACTTTAGATTTCAGCCCTGTTAAATCAACATCTTAGGAGGCCAGTGCCCTGGACCAAGGTTCTGCAGTAGGTCCAACAGACTAGAATACAAATCAAAAACAGTCATTCTTGGTAAAGGTATTTGTTACCCAACGTGAAACTAAGTTGTTAACTGTCCTACCCAAGGACTCAGGAGAATTCCTGTTCAGGCCCAGTTCAACTGACATGAGAAAGAAGCTTCCCCCACTATAATCCTGACATAAAGAAGGTGATCTGATGTTAATCAGCTGATTTTCTATTGTGTCTGGATTCTCTCTCGTCACGTTAAAAGAAAAGAGCTTTCTAAGTGACCAATGGGCCTTGTTCGGTTTCTGCTCCCTTCATCTTTTGCCTGTCTGTGAAACCAAACTCTGGTGGTTGGGCTGTCCTAACACTTATTTTATTTTAAGGAATGATGTATTGCCCAGTTCTAGAACTGAAAGCAAAGCCAATTAAGATGGTAATATCCTTGAGTCAGCCAGCCTGTGTCTCCACATATGGGTGGTCACTAACTTAGAATGGTTTTACTTAGGATTTTTTACTTTACAGTGGTGTGAAAGTGATATATATTTGGTAGAAACATATTTAAAACTTCAAATTTTGACCTTTTCCAAGACTATTGATATGTGATACTATCGCTTTATGGCACCAGACAGCAGTAACCACACTCTCAGCCAGCAACACTCTTGCAAGAATAAACAACCAATGCTCTACGGCACGCTGTGCTGCTAAGATCTACACAAGAAGGAATCTTCTATCCGTGAAATCGCGAGGAAAGGAAAAGAAATTTGTGCTAGTTTTGCCGTCACACCTCAAACTATACTCGTTACAGCTGCAGTGTGTGATAAGTGTTAATGTAAGTTGGAAAAAGGCATTAAATTTCTAGGTGGAAAATATAAACAGAAAACATGTTCCAACTGACAACAATGTGTTTGTACCAGAGAGCGTTAAGACTAGATGAAGACCTAAGCAAGAATTCCTCCCAGAAATATAAAAATCCAAGGAGAATGTGGATCTGTCAGGGAAGGTGCTGCTTCTGAATTTCCTTTTTAAAATTAATTTTAATGAAAAGAAACAGCAACGAAACAGTTTCATAAGAGATTAGTAGGATAGCTACAATAATTAATACATTGTATATTGTTGTCTTCATATTTGTCCAGAGTACAAGATGCAAGCTTGATATCTTGAATAAATACTATCACAACAAATCTTTCTTGTCATTGAACTAATTGCCTCTGAATTTCTGGCAGAGTTGAAGGAGTTAATTAAGGAGGTTGTGTCAAGTGGTTAAGGATAGAGCTTAGTGGCAGAGCAGGTGTTTAGCACTCGCAGAGCCCTTGGTTCAACCAGCACTGAAAAAAATGAAACAAGCCCCCCCCCCCCCCAGCTCTGTTACCCCTCCCCGCAGAACAGGAAATTACCTCCATCAGCTTTTCACCATTATGGCAAAATACCTGAGGTGAGTTACTTCTAGGGAGGAAGGGTTTGTTTAGGCTCAAGATTTCAGTATATTGTCCATTGTTTCTATCTTGGTGGAGGCTGTGATGAGGCAGATCAGGCCAGTGGGGAGTTGGTGGCAAAGCCAAGCTGCACCCTGTGCAGTGATCAGAAAGCAAAGTAAAGGCAGGAGGGGCCAGGGTCTCCACACCCCTTCAGGGGTGCACTCTTGATGTCCTGTCTTCCCCTCTCTGCACAGGGAGGCCCCATCTCCCAAGGTTTCCCTGGAGCCAGCAGCGTCAGAAGCTGGTGACCAAACCTATAACTCACAAGCCTTCAAGGCACCTTCCACATTCAAACTATTGTGGATGCTATCCAAGGTCTGTCTTAAGCTATTCAACTAGCTGTTTGCCACTGTTAGCCTCTCAATGTGCCTAAATTTTAAATTAAGCTTTATGCTAGCTATGCATGCAAAGGAACAAATATGTAGGGTTTCCTGTTTACTGCAGGTTCAGGTTTCCCCTAAGTCCCTGGTATGTATCCATCCCCAGAGACGAGGGAACTGTCTGGTGAACAATGATGAATAACCTGCTTGGGTCTTTGTGCCGAAGGCTGATTTACAAAGGATGCATCAAGTGGTCCCACAAGATGCCTGATGCCATGATAGCACCCCACACACTGGGGTGCTTGTGGTTTCTCCCAAGGGTCAGTAGTAGTAAGTATTTTCTCCCCATGTATGAGGGTCCAATCTGCACTTTGCCTTGCAGGACTCAGGGTATCCTGCAAAAAAGTACTTCCCTCGATGTGAGACCTAAGTGTAGAGCAGCCTTGCCAATGCTATTTGTGTCTTAAGCCTCAATTTTCTCAATATAAGTGGGGATTTTAGTAATGCCTGTCTCATAAGGTTGTTGTTGATAAGCATTATGCCTTGCCTAGCATAATCCCTACCATGATATTCAGAAACTGATGGTTGTTTTATTATGTTTACATCTATTACAGGGACCCAATTAGACACACATAAAAGGAGTACAAGAAAACTGCCCCTGAATTTGCCATGCCCTAAATATTCTGTTAGAATCCTAGGTAGCTGAACCGGCCAGTGTGCCTCCCCTGGCCAGAAGGAAGGTCCTATAAAGCCTGGGGAGCACCACCATGCTGCTTTGGTTACAAGACTGCCTTTTTTAAGTTGGCTTCTCAGTCTTGTCAATTCAGCAAAATGCATTTTACTGATACTTTAAAGTGCTCAGTTGATCATATTTCCACTTATCCTTTCTGAATACAGCTCCCTTTGAACTCTGCTAAGATTGGCAGTTGCATTTCCCAATTCTCGAAGGACATTTCAGAGAATAAAGAGAAAATCTATCCACTGTAGTTGAATATGTAATACTCAGAAAAGACCAGCTTGAGTTCTAGGTGGACAAGGGAAAAAATTGCAAAGGATGAGCCAGACAGAGGAACAAAGAAAGCTAAACAATGGATAGAAGGAGGGAAGGAAGAAATATGAAAAGGAAAGAAGGACAGAAGCCAAGAAGGAATGAGAGCAGTAAAGAAGAAAAAGGACAGGAACCTTGCCATCAGTAATAGGTAGTGAATTTTTTAATAGAAAAAGAGACCAAAACAACAAGGACAAAGAGAAAAACAAAGCAACATAAAATAAAGTATTTCAAAACTGGAATAGAAAATTAACAATGCTGTTATGCTACACTTTTATATCATCAGATTTGCTGCTCATGTATAGGTACATAAGACCGACCAAACAATTAAACATGAACTCTTCCTTTGAATAAGACATTAGAAACAATACATTTTTTTTTTTAAGAAAAGGTGAAAGGCATTCAACAGCGATTGTTATATAAGACCACCTTAACTGAGACAGGGAGAATTAGATAGCAGCCTTAACTAAAATCAAGATGTTCCCCAAGGTTTCCACAAATAGGACACTAGAAAGAGGAACTGTCGCTCCATTTAGGGAACCCGACAGCCGCTCCTTATCCCTGGGCAGAGGATCTGCTGAGTCAGCTGGCGATTCACGTGTGTACTTCCCCATCCTGCCAGAACAGCAAGAAGCCCTTTAAGAAACCCTGATAAAAATGTAGGACAGAGCAGGAAGAGGCCAAGTAGGTGACTGGAAATGGCCAGGAAAGCCTCCCTTCAGTAGCTCTACCTTCTGTGTGAATTTACCTTTAGGTGATCAATACAATCTGGAATTAGAATTAGGACAATTAACAACCCCACTGTTAGCAATCGTGGTGTCAACTTTAGCCTGTTGCAGTGGAAATGGCTCACAGAGAAGTGCAGCTGGCTGTGCACGTTGCTCATATGTACTACTCCAGCTTCCCAGGAACCTCAAAGACTCTAGCACTTCCTAGGGTTGAAGAGTAATTTTCCAAAGCAAAGGAACCATGAGCTATGGAAACTATAATAAGCAATTGTATACCATTACTTCCAGTGCACACATTCATACAGCCATCAAGCTATAGTTAGTATGCTTTAGGATTCTATTATCTCTAATAATTCCCTCCACATCAAATTCAAAGGCTGCTTCATCTTTTCAGTAAGGGACCCCTGACGAACACATCTCTTTCAAATTCTGGTGTCCTCTGTATTTCTCTTGTTTACTCACTTTTCTATTATCATTGCTGAAGATTGGGAAGATATGGTAGACCCAGAAATGACAGAGCAGAGCTCCAACTCTGTCTATTGAGGGTGAAGCCTCAGCCCTTCTCCCCCTGAGGTTTGGCATAAGGATTAAATGTCACTGTGGAGATCTAAAACCTTAAGTCATCACTGCCAAGAGTGAAGCTAAGGAGATGTTCATGCCTCCCCCCCTCCCCCCCCGCTTCTATATTCTCATGCACACTGGACTCATCTCAAGCATTCTCTGTACTTGCATGTTATCTTCACAAAATGTTTCAATCTGCCTTTCTTCAAAGATTGGACTTCAGTGGAGAACTTTGGCCAAACATGTGCAAAGCTCTAGCCACAACTGTCCTTGAACTCTGGGAGGTCACTTCTCTGATTCTAAAATTACCATTGGAGGTAGATTTGGCTTCTTTTCTTCTATCTGATTCATGTGTGAAGCAGGAGATTTTGGATACCATAGCTATTCGTGGGGGTGGGGGAAGCAAGCAAATTAAATCTCTGCTAAAGTTTCCTCCCTGGTGCATTAACTTTTTGATGCTTTTATAATTCCAGCCTTGGCCCTAGGTAATTTAACCACTTCTTACACTCCAGTTTGACATAGACAAAACTAAAACCAGCCTCTGTTCACATTATTTTGGGCCAAATTCTCTTGTTCCTGGAGCTGAGAAGAGAGTCCATATGTCTGGATTGGAGTGGCCAGGGCTTTGGAAATCAACTGTTGCAGCTGGCAGGGGAATGGGTCCCTGGGCTGGTCAGGGCAGTGTTCCTGTGATTGAAAGTAATTATGTTGACAAAGAGGGAAGGATAAGGGCATCTCATAATTACAAACAGATGTGTCTGGAGAATGGCAACCAGGCTTTCAGGGGCTATGGAGCCTGATGCTTCAGCAGAGAAGTGGCACACGACTGCCCCAGCAACTCTGATATTCACAACACAGAGGTCAGGGTGACTGAGCTGCTTTCAGAGAAAACTATGTACAAAGACATGAGATAGAGAGACCAATATATATAACAAGAAAAACTGAGGCTTCAGAGCCAGATAGCCACCTTAGAAAACTATGCCTCAGTTCTTCATCTTTTAAAATGGCTAGAATGATACCCACCTCATGGAGTTACTAATGGCACTCCAGAAGTACAGGTAAGCTGTCTAGCATACAACAGGTACACAAGAGATGCCTCAAATGGAAACCAAGGGGGCTAGGTATACAGCTCAGCAGTTTAAGTGCCTGCCTGGCAAGTTTAAAGTTCTGAGCTAAATCCCTGGTATCACACACACACACACACACACACACACACACACACAAAGGAAACCAAGGCATTGTTTGCCAAGGCTCCTATCCAGTCCCCCTGCTTCTATTCTGACTCCAGTCCAGTGTAACCCAACATCCAATCGAATTTTTTTAAAGCACAAGTCAGAATGTATGACTGCTCAAGGATTTCTAACAACTCCCTACTACATTTCTACTGAAATCCACAGTCCATAGTACTCTGTTAGATCCAGGCTTAAATCTTTCTCCTCTCTAATTTCTTGTGTGTGAGACTTCCTTTGGGTTCTTCCAGCATGGCAAGCTTATTCTACCAGAGGGTCACATGCCTGGGTACTCCTTAGCACTCATCTCCCAGCTGACACAACATCACTTAAAAGAGGTCTTCCTTTGAGTACTACCTTGGTTTGGGCTACCTAGAAATGGAATCTTAGGAAAAGCTTAGACAGAGACAAAGGTAGCAGGGAGAAAGAAAAAATAACAGACCAAAAATGGAATCTTAAATGTGCTCTTATGTATTGTCCAGCCCTCAGTTGACCCAGGGATTGGGTGGTAGTAGGAAGTCATGGACATAATGCCCCTCATGCATGGGCCAACTTGGAGGGAGGGGCCGGGGTTTTTTCTAGTGTATCCATCACTCATGGACCATCCTCCAGTCATCTTCCACAGTCAGGGACAATTTTCCTGCAGTGGGAGAAAGTTTAAGTCACCAGCTAGAGCTGTATACTCCAACAGCTGGAGGATCTAGTAAATAGGATATTATAAATAGGGTTGAGTGGGGCATCTGCTCACCTGTCCAACCACTGGCCCATCCATGCACTCTCACATAAACCTACTTCACCTCTCTGGTTTACAATTATTCTTGCTTGACATTTCTGTGATTTGGTTCTATGAGATTTTTCTCCCCCTGACTAGAGTAAGCTCTAAAGAGTGGAGATACTATCTGTTTTGCTTATAAATGCATACCTACTTGCTGAAACAGGTCCTGGTTCAGCATGTAGACTGCCACACATCTTCTCCATCTGAGACAGCAAAAGGTTCCATGCAGACAAAAAAAAAAAAAAAAACTGTATCAAAAACAAAAGGTGAAGACTGAATTGTCCTTGTCATGGTCACCTGTTCCCTTGTTTTTTATGCCATTTTTGTTTTCCATCAGTGCAAAATCAGTTGGTTTTTGAAGCATTTCAGATTCCTGCTTATAAACTATTTTCTAAAACAATGAAATCCACCACCAGGGAGGCAGAGTCAGCTTTCAGTATTTATCCTGAAATATTTACAGAACAGATTTGAAGAAAAGGGAGAGAGAAGCTTCCCCCAGGAGCTTATCTCCACAGCTTACTTAATATAACTTCCCCCCAAAGAAATACCCCAATCAGTTAATTGCTAGAGGGACCAGATTTTAAGAAATAAGTACTTTGTATGGATGAAGCTATTCCCTTTACCACACACCCCCAGATCTTCCATGGGTATCAAAGCACAATCTGTTGTGTATGTCACTGTCGTTTCCTCCCTCTCTGTCTTTTGGGAAAGGGATTACGGCCGAATAGTGAGATGTTAGAAGATTAATAGGATAATGAGATGGACACCTCTACATTTCACAACATCTATAAAAATCAGAAAACACATTCCCCCACCGTTTAAAAAGGAGGGATGCCGACAGCTTTTGTAGGAGTCTTTCTGAAAGTTCCAGCTTCCCACGGACCTTCTGGCAATCAAACATTCCAGTGATCATCTAGAAATTCTCAGCTACTTAAATAAGCAACCAGAGGCAGGAGGAATATAAGACTATCCTGCTGCATGGAGAGCACAGAAGAGCTACAAGGTCTGGGACATCATAAAAGAAAGTAATGATAATCTATTTAAAGTACTTACCAAAAACCAGGCATTGTGCTCTGCAATTTTAAACACTTTCTCACTGAATCTTTAAAAATTGCTGTGAGATGCATGAAAGGATTCTTTTACAGATAAGGGAGCTGATAGCCATAGAGATTATACACTGAATACAGTTGGTTTTGTGGACAATTTTTCTTTTCCTTTCCCAAATCTAGTTACTAATTTTTTGGCCATGATATCCTGATGTGCTTGTGTGAATTTCTCCTTTTGCCTGGCTTGTGCATGAACTTTTTTGTGTCTGTATGTGTGCTGGGGGTAAACCCTAGGGCCTCACACATCCTAGGCAATCACTGAGTGTCCTCCCTAGCCCCTAGCACATGAGCTTGGAATGTGCTTTACTCCATTCTGTCTGGTCAACCAGCTTGTTAATTGCCTAGACCATTATTTAGGATTAGGCACAGATAATGCCCAGCCAATCTAGTGAGACTCAGCTCCTAGATTTTTCAGGAAATGTTGGGAGAAAAATGGCCTGTTCCTTCTAGAATTGCTCAAGTAAGATCAGAATAGCTGACTATGACCTCAAGGGACAGCTCAGTGATGAAAACTAACACTGGGGTAGTGGATACATAAAACCAAGAGTAGTTGGTTTTGTCCTCCCCTGTGTGCCACTACTGTTGCAGTGGGTTTAAATAACGGGATAATTTTTAATGCATGTCTTTCATTTCTTAAAACCTTTCACGGTCTCTCTCTCTCTCTCTCTCTCTCTCTCTCTCTCTCTCTCTCTCATAACTCAATGAGTCTTAATATAAGATGGTTCACTTTGAATTTTAGCTGATGAGACCTCTGCAGCATCTGTGTGCATAACGGGTAGAGCAGACCTACTCCAAGCCCATGTAAGGGCAATGAATTGAAATGCTGATCTTCTTTTCCTCTTGAACTTTGACTTTTCTAAACATGGTTCTTTTTCGACTAACGGAAGTAACCAAGGGGGAGAATGAAGACTAAGGCTATAGACTGAAATATTAAAAGAATTTGGCCCCAAAAGACTTTGGTTCAAATCTCGCCTCTGCCAT
>PVKN010016733.1:0-17721 GCA_004027915.1 Capromys pilorides | reverse complement strand
AGGAAGGAAGGAAGGAAGGAAGGAAGGAAGGAAGGAAGGAAGGAAGGAAAGAAAGAAGGAAAGAGAGAGAGAGAGAGAGATAAAGGCAGCTTGGAAATTAGCTCCAGGAGGCTGCCACAACCTATCCACCCCCCCGATTCTTTCCAATATTTATACATGTTGGGAAGAACCCATGAGTTGGGGTCATTGACCTCAATACAGAGTGGTGAATGTTAGATTATGAGGTCCTACCAGGCCTTCATGGTAGAGACTGCACACAAACTTGAGTCCTCTCAACTGACTGTGACACATCCGGCATTCACCAAAGTTTAAGATTTTTACACTACATTTCAAATACTTTTCATTCAACTTTCTGAAGTGTCTAGGTTGATGTGAAAGTGAAACATCCTTCCTGGAACTGGAGTTCCTCACAGAACAGAGGCACAAGAAACTGGCCAGATTCACATCACACACTTTCTGACAGAAACTGCAGACGCAAGTGGTGTCATTGCTCCCATGAACACTATGACACTTACGCTTGGTTGCTCAAAAGCTGCCTAGCACTGAACTCCAATAGATAACCCGCATTTAGTCCAAGGATATACACATAGTTGTGAAGTGCAAACATTTCCAGAAAGCTAACATTTAGCATTGCTGTCAATCGGATTTGCTATAGAAAATATGAGTCTCCAACTTATTTTGAAACTAGTTCCAACACAATCTTGCTTATGGTAATAAAGTTTGAGGGTAGATGAGAACCATGCAGCCAAATTGCTTTCTGGATGTGACAGAGGAAAGCTTGGCAGCTTTGGGGGACACTAAAGTTAAACAAAAACAATAATAAAAGACAAATACTGCGATGGCAATAGAAAATAATAATAATTTTAACAAAGGCTGGGGCTGTGTAGTGAAGTAATGATTTTCAAGGCTACATTGCGATACATTTGAAAATAGAGGCAATCTGCCTTTGTATTCGGAAAGGCTCCTGCTACGCTTATATTTTATTTCTTTCCTACTTTATCACTGTATCACAGGCAGCCTTTCTGTAACTTTATTGGTTGTCAACAATATCATCTGTTGTAGTAATAGAGGGAGAATTTTTACACCGGCAGGAGTCATGCATCAGGCTGCTTTGTCATCCACCTGCTAGGGGTCTGGGAGTGTTCTCAGATATTTCCTAGGCTCATTCTGTACGATTCATAATCTAACAGATGGCACCATTAAGCAACTGTCCCTGATAGTCTCTTTGAAAATGAGGGCAAAGAGATGCAGAATAAAATTAAGTTGTCTAGAATAATACCCATCCTTATTCCTTACAGTATGTTGACAATGGCTGACAAATTCCTAGCGGGTATAATCTCACAGAACATGCACAGTAACATTTTATAACAACATAAACCGAGATTGTGAGATACTTTGATAAATAGCTGCTTTCTCGCCCCCAGGCTGTGCTTGCCTCCCTCCAGCTCCATGTACAGCTCCCACTGCCACCAAGCAGCCGAGGAGAATTACACCCTGCACAGGAGGCAGCTTCAGAATGCGGGCGATGCGACAGGGCTGCACCAGCTCATGGGTGCTGGAGCACTAGTACACAGCGCTGAGCACATTATCATTTCCCAAGGCAAGGAAGTACACATTGTGCAAGAGAAAGGTAATAGGGAAAAACGTAGCATCTTACATATGACAGTGAGCTGTTAACAAGGTAAAAATTACCAAATATCGGTACAATTTGGAGCTTGCATTTTCTGTTGGGGGAATTATGATAATATGACAAGGTTATGGTTATAATTAGGAGAGTAATTAAAGTAACAGTGATCGCTCTTCTGCAGCTTTTTTTTTCTTAGTTAAGAACATATAATTATAGGGAAAAAGAAGGGAACAGAACATTATTCATGTATACTTTTAAATTTTCTCATGAGTAATAAGAACTCAAACGCATCACAGACCTCAAAAGCTTCTCTTAAGCTCTCTTTGAAACAAATATTTATTTCTTTAGCTGCTGCAAATTCCTGGTCATGTAACAAGGATTCTACATGGCTGCATGAAGAGATGGTCTTTTCGTGGTGTGATATTAATTTTCAGTTCTGATAGGTTAAGATATTCATTTTTCCTGATTACAGGCACTTTATCTTACATATAGGAATTTTTTACCTGGCAATATATACATCTACCTGCAGTAGGAGACATAAGAGAATTTAAAAATAAAGCTATTCATCCTCCTTGAAGAGTCTGAGGTGGGATAGCCAAGGCTTGTCTGTCTGGCAGGAACATTTTCAAGTACAGAAATAAAGAAGCAGCATGAAAAGATAGCTTGACATTCTCAGGAGAGACAGGCGAGGCAGGCCTGGCACAGCAGCCAAGAAATCAACATTTTGCTTAACTCTATGGGCCTCCTGAGACAGAGGATCAGGAGTGAGGGTGAGCCAGGCTGGCGCAGGAATGTCACCAACTGAATGCCAGTAGTGCTCCAAGGTAATCCAAGGCCTCACTTGCACCTTTGACTGAGGTCATGGTGGACAAGGAATACAAACTTGGAAGACAGCAGTGAAGCCCAGATCCCTGCTAGGAAGAGACTGACAGCCATGAGGTCCTAGAAAAGTGACACCGTTTCTGTGAGACTCCCTGTCCTTCCCCGAAACATGATAATCACGTTCAGTTGACTCACTGACTTGCTACGAATAACATATAAAATGGTTCCCTAAACATACACAGTACATACATTCATATGTACATGAATACATGTATATAGGTCTTATCATATGTATCATACTTATATGTATAATACAAAGTATTAAGTATAATCTTCACTACATGCTACTATGTTTAGATATCCTGACTGCACTCTTCTGTGCATGATTTAAGCACATGAAAAGAACATGTGAACTACTTGGACACTAATTAATTTTTTAGGGTGCATTTAACCCCTAACTGGAGATTTATTCTCTCAGTATATTTTTTCATTGCTTATCTGTTTAGCTAATCCAACAAGAATCAGCTCAAAACTTAGCACATTCTGGATCCTGCCCTGGGTTCATCAGGGAAAGAACTTGCTTACTGCTTGGCTTGCAGACCACCACGTGCATGGCCACTGGCACAATTTGTGGTTCTGCTTGGCATTTTAGTCTACTACAGACAGGGAGCACTTTGAGAATAGGGCCAGAATCCCCTATGCCATTTTACCCATTTGAACACAAACATGCGCTCATATAAGTATATGTTGATGCGGGCTGGGGAGATAGCTCAGAGGTCTAAGCACCTGCGTGGCAAGTGCAAGGACACGGTTTCGGTCCCCAGTACCACATGCCGTGCTGGCCCCAGAACCTGGCAGTGCAGTGCTGGCCACCAAAACCTGGTGTGATACATGCCTGTAATCCCAGAACTGGGGAGGCTGAAACAGGAGGTTCACTATGAGTCTGACCTGCAGGGCGAGACCTGGTACCAATAAATAAATAAATAAAGGATTAAAAATAAATCAATATAAATAAATAAATACGAGTTGATAGGGCTGAAAACATATTCTGCGTATTTATCACATGTATGTATATGAACATATGTGGCCTATGTGAACATATGTGTGCACAGACTCCTGTCTACACACATGCTTCTGTTGGCATTCTCTCTGTGGAAATGTATCTTAAATAGAGGTTTTCATGAGAACGCTCACTAAATCCCTGGGAAGCCACTAGCCACCCTGCACACATTATCTAATTCAAAGAGAGCTACGCAAATAACCAGTTCCTTTATTTCAGAATACATCATTTCCTAAAGGTTATTATCAGTGCTGGCAATAGCGATATCATAGCAGTCACTCTAAAGAAACGCTGTCAGATATGCATGATACAAAAGCACTCCGCAAAACAAATGTTGATTGAGAAAGGAGCCTGTAGCAGGAACTCCCCGCTGAAGACCCTCGGAGCTGCCGGAGATGCCGGAGCTGCCGGGGCTGTCAGGGCTGCCAGGATGGCTGCTCTCCATAGGAGGAGCAACTGCATCTTCCTTCTCTTTGGTGATGAGATTTTAAACTAAAAGCATTAGGAAGCACGGAGTACTGTAATTAAAGCTTCAAACAGAAAATGATTGAAGAGACACTGAAAGACTTCTCCTTTGAAACTGCATTTCAATTCTCCCTTGTCTCCAGAAGAAAAATGCTCTGACAGTCTATATTTTACCACTGTTTCATTTAATAATGCATATCGACATTTATCTGGGAACATCGGTGCTTGCTTTGCTTCTAGCTTTAAATCACCTGATCATCTGTCCATTCCTATGATTCTGATCCTCTCCCTTCCCCCACCTTTGTCTCTTTTTCTTTTATTTCCTTATTTTTAAATTTTACTTTCAAAGTAAAGATAAACAGTACACGGTGAAAAAATTCCCTGTGAGATCGGGCTATGTAGCTCTGAAGGTGAGCGAAAGCCCCTTCACCTCCTTTTTCTGCTTACAAAATAAAAATATCAACAAAAGCACAACACAACCCAATGGAAACCAGATGCACAACCACACACGTACACACAAATGTGTAAGAACAAAATCGAAGCTAGCCCCCACGATCTCCGCGCTCTGCTCTGAGCACGTCGTAGGAGGTGTGTGCCACACAAGTCCACTGCGTATGTCATTTCCTGACAAGGCTCTGAGCCTGGGTATTTTTAAAATCACTGCTTTTCTGCTTTTCTTCTCATAGGAACACATGATTTTAGCAACGCAGTTCTGAAAAGTTGTTTTTTATTCTCTGTCTTTGCTTTTGTTTTTCACGTTCTATCCGGTGCTGTGTAACAACATTACCTGAAGCATACTTTTAAGTATTCTCTGTGTACTACCTCACACACACAGTGCAAACCTAAGGAAGGAGTAGTACAAAACTCATTCACAACTTCAGCCTCTTTCTCAGCTAGCTGCTGCAGAGCTATGACAAGATGAAAATGACACGAACCCTCCTCTCAACACATTTTCAACCTAGTAACACAGTTACCTCCTTAAGAAATATTATAGGATGTGTGTGGTGGTGCACACCTGTGATGTCAGAAACTGGGAGGCTGAGGCAGGAGATTCACCACAAGCCTAAGGCCAGCCTGGCTACAAAGTTGAGTTTAAGGCCAGTCTGAACTGCACAATGAAACTATTTAAAGAAGACATAAAACAAACATTTTTTTAATAAAAAAAAATGCTTTAAGAAAGAACAGAGGCAGAGTATCGTTCAGTGGCATAAATCCCTCTTTGGCAAGTGCAAGGTCCTGAGTTTGATCCTGGTACAAAAAAAAAAAAAAAGTAACAAAGAAAGAACCCTGGAGATTGGTGACAGTTGTAAGTGTCCACTATGATAAGAGGGTTTGTGTTTTGTGTGATTTTACTCATGATATCATTTATAGATCAATTATAAGTTGTACACAAATTTCATTAGGACAGCATGACTTATAATAGCAACAGCTAATATTTATTATCCACACCCCAGATACCAGGCCCTTTACCAAACACATTCTACATATAAACTCATTTAATCCTCTCAGTGACTGTATTAGACAAGTATTACTATGATCTCTGCATTTTAAATGAGAAAACAAAGGCACAGCGAGAAACATGTCCAAGATAATCTACTGCATAGAAAAGATGGGATTTGAACTCAGTGAGTCAGGGTCCTAGACATTTAGCCGTGTCTGCAGCTGGTACAAGCAGGTGCACCTTCTGATGCAGAGCTTACACAAAGTGACAGACTTCAAATGAGGGCTCCTCACGAAATGTGTCACCCCACACCATGCCTAGGTGTTCATTCTGATTTTAAAACTCAAGCATTTTTAGTAACAGAATTTCACACTAATGTTGTGAATTAACAGAGAACTATCATATGTGAAAGTAAGAAAGACATGCAGTCTGTAGGCTGGAACCCACCAAGGGGCAAGCCAGCCATGCCAGGAGCGTCCCCACTGCTGGGTTACAAGTGCAGCCCCAAAAGCTTACTTTATAACCACCTGGGGAGCTTTTCTTCTGACTGAAGAATACTGCGAGGGGGATCCCCATCCTTATCCCAGGATATGTGATTTTGTAAACAATTTTACAATATCGTTTATTATTGCTTTGATTTCTAAGAGAACCATTTTATATTCCATGACATATACGTAAGTATAAATATCTGTATTCACAAGATTTACCAATTCAATGCAAACTTCTTAATTCTACTCACAGTATATTAACATCACATTGCTAGAAAATAGAAACCTGTATACATTTTAATGTATATTTTATCCTTTTGTCCTTAAGGTTTATCCAGTTGGCTTTCTTATTGTTTTCTTTGCTCCTTCTTGGATTCATTATTAGATGTTGCGAGGGGGGGGGGCAGTTAATATTGTTTATCTGTGTTAACTTCTAGGAATCTAGATGCTTCCTGATATTCTCACTGCTTCACTTCTGAATGAACAGCAAAATTATTAAGACTGTATACTTCTTACAGCCCCAAGGTCAAGATCTTGCCGGCCAAAGCACCTGTAAGCAGACACAGGGGCTCGGGGGCTTGATCCTGGGGCCTGCCACACGTCCCTGATTGAGACTGGGTATGGTGGCACACGCTTGTTATTCCAGATCTTGGGATGCTGTAAACAGGCAGATCACTATGAGTCTGATCAAGCCGTGAGACCCTGAATACCCTGTAGACCCTTCTAAAGAAAAAAAGATCTTAAATGTCCTCTGAAATGTAAAACAACAATCTTAAACTTCAATATACTCCCTTCTTAGGTTTCTCCTTTCTCCCTTCCAATAAAGATACCTTCTACACAGAGTAAAATCAAATTTCTATTTCACATTCCAAGTCTCTGAGGACCAAAATGACATTGCCAGAATGACACCACCCCATTAGCAATTGCTGCATGATGTAGATCTTTAATCCACACCGGTGGATTCTATGGTGTCTACTTCACACCAAAAGGGTTAGGGTATGTGAAGCTGGCATGTGACATGCCACCCTGACCCTATCAGACAGCGAACCACCACTTTTAGCCGCAGAGAAAAGAGACCTACGCTCAGACTGCAATGGGCATCCTGTGGTGATAAAGAACTATTCTTTGAAGGAGACCAAGTTTGTCAAACTTCATAGCAGCAAATCTTTGTTTTCACATTCAGAAAGGAAAAAGTGCAAGGCATGGAGGTACACACCTATAATCCTGGCACCATGGGAGGCTACAGCGGGAGAATATGAAGCATGAGCCCGGTCCAGGCAACTGGGAATTAGTGAGACCCTGGTGCAAAATAAAAACTAAGTGAAAGGGGGAAGGGGGCTGGCAGTGTAGCTCAGTCTAAAGGCCTACTAGGGTCTAGTAGGATATCAGAGGAGGAAGGCTGGGATAAGAGGGAGGGACCATGTTTCTTAGAGGTAGTAATTACATAGGAAGATGATACACTGTTTCTGTTCTGTAGTAAGGACCATTTGTAGCGAACAATACCTCACTGATAAATGTTTACCTTTTTATAATGAATTTTGCAAGATGATAGCTTGCTATATCTTTCAGAAAGACCACTGACACAGTACTTAGAACTATGCCACTTGGAACTTCAATAGATACTAAAGGGCAGGTGAGATAGCTCAGCAGACTAAGTGCCTGCTTAGGCAAGTGCAGGGACTAGGGTTTCATCCCTAGCATTACATGCCATGCCAGCCCAGCCCATGGGCACACTGAGCCAGCCAATGAGACTGGGCATAGTCATGTATGCCTGTGATCCCCGTGCTGGGGAGGCTGAAAACAGGAAGATCACTATGAGTCCAAACTGCATAGTGAGGCCTTGTACCAAATACATTAAAAAAAAAAAAAAGATATTTGATGAAAATTGGCTCACCTAGGAAACCTTTTACTTGAAATATACGGATGTCCTGCAGTGTGTCTGAAAGCCTCTTTCTAAGCTAAGCTCTTTAAGAGGGAACTAAATGTTTTCCTTTCTGTTCTCCCTGAAATAAAAAAGGAAGCTTTGTATTACTGATGAGGTTTTTTCTTTCTAATTTAAACCCTTACAATCACATGTGACAAGCATCTACCTTGCCCTGTCAGCTCATGAAATAGAATCTGCTCTATTTCTGTAGCAGTTTGGAGAGCTGTGCCCAGTGCGTAGGCCCAGCTGGGCCTTGATACCCAACGTGAGCTGCCTGTCACACCATCTTTAGCAACACACAACAGATTATCCTCCTCCAAAACCACGACATTAAAGAAACACCCCCCAAAAAATATATTCATGATAACACATTAGAGGGATTAGAGGGAAATGGAAACATTAACCCTTTTTCTGTCTCCTTCAACATTTCTCTCCTTCTTTTCTCTCTTTCCCATTCTTTCCTTCCACAGATATTTGTTGGACCCAAACTATAAATCCAACTGCTTGGATCCAGAGACACAAGGATGAATTTGATAGCTGTAGCTCTCCAGGATCTCAGCAAGGTCAAATCAAGATGCCAGTGGCATCAAGAGAAAGTGCGTGTGGATCACTGGAGGAGGGCAGTCAGAGGCTGGGCAGCACAAAACACCCTGTGTGCATTCGAAGATCTCATCATCGCATCTTACCATCACTTATGCTTTCTGAGACAAGAAATCTTTATCACTGCACTGTTCACTGAGCCCTTTTGCTCTGCCCAAATGTTGAGGAGGAGAGTAGGGCACATATTGCACAGTCATGACTTATGCAGGTACCCATACAATTTTACAAAAGGAAAACAGACCTCCCTGGCTCCCTCTCCTCCAGTCCGATTATTTGCCGTATCTGTTTCACCTGTCTTTAGATCACAAAATTCCCATCTACAATTTCAATGCAGAAGTCACGCACCAAGTGCTGCAAGAAAGACTATTATGCCTGCAGTCTTCTAAAGCCAGATCTTGGGGAGTAGGCTGCTGAGTTGCTCCGAGACTCACCACAGCAGCAGAAGCCTCAGCGAGATGAGCCACCAGACTCCAGAGCTGCAGCAGCTTCCAGTGCCACAATTACCCTTCCGAATCCTGCCATAAAACACCCAAAGTTCTCTAGGCCTTACTTGCCTGCCCTTGAAAATCACAGGCTACACAGTCACCAAGATCCCCACTTCCAACAGCTAGACTCCTACAGGGACTATCATTCGCCTTGCTCAGACCTGGGGGGAAATTCCAAGATTAGCCATGATGGCTCTCTCCTTCAGGGAGTTAGGAAGAGCACAATTTAGGCTGCTGGGCAAATAATACAGAAACACGTTAACATCAACAGCTTTCTGAAAATCTCAATGTGACTTACCTCAAATATTTTTGAGTAAGCCATGTAAGAAAAACTGCTTGTATTGATGGAGCAACTAGCTATATGTAGGATGGTGCCAAAGGCTTCCTGTGTGCCAGCTCGTTCCATCCTCAGGAGCACCCTGCAGGTCAGCTTTATCACCAACATCCTCACAGCACAGGTGAGGATGGCAAGGGCTCTGTGGGTTACGTACATTGGCAATGTGGCCAAGCCGCAAGGCAGTGAGGGCTGTCACAGTCACAGGCAAATTAAAGCCAGAGCCAAGCCCTAGACCAAGCTGTGTCTTAGATTCCGAGTATCAGAGCATTACTAGAACTGTCTTGCATTGAACAGATGGAGAAAGTGAGGCACAAGATTGAGTAGTTTCCCAGAAGTCAAGGATCTTTTTAGAGGCTACACAAACTCTAGAAATCAGTGTTCCTGTCCACTGTCTTAGTGATCTTTCCAAGTATCATTTACTGAGTTTACAATGGCGTTCACGGCATCAATTATAGGCAGTGTGTCTATGTGATGCATAGACATAAGGAACAGAAAGGAACACGACTTCTAGCATTTCGTTCTCCTCTCTGAGAATCTAGGATCTGTGACACTTACACAGGTTCCACCTAGTACAGGAGATAAGAAAGTCAACTGATATACACAAAATGGAAACTTTCAGGAATGAAAAATCTGAATTACAAAATCAGGGGGGATTGTTAAATACCATTCCTACTTGGTTGTTTACCACTGCACCATTGCCCATTCTCAGTGAAAATAGCTTAATTATTTTCTGTTCGGTCAATAGGGTCTATTTAAATTTTAATAAAATTAATTTTCATAAGCTTATCAGGGTAGAACAGCTATGCAGATTCATCAGTCCCATATATTTATCCATTTTTTTATTATTATTATTAAAGACCTCGGGATACCATGGTAATTAACCTAACACAACACCAAAAGCAATATACTAAGATCCTAGTGAGATGAATGTTTTTCATAGCTTATTTCAGTTTATCTTTATAAAAAACTCTACAACATAATATTATATTCATTTGACAAAGAAGCTTGGATAAAACTAGTAATTTGTTTTCACAGTCCAGTAGGATGGGCTGAGTTTCAGTTCGCACTCGGGACTTCAGTCACATTCAGGTGTGCTGATGGCCACAGGTCCTGCCTCTTCTGTCCTTTCCTGTTAAACAGCTGAAATAGAGGTGACAAAAGAACCTCTACTGAGATCACTTAGGCTTTCCAAAGTTAAGTCCTGGCACGATAGGCAAAAAAGAAAAACAAAAATCACTGTTTAAAAATGAATTCTCAATAAATTACCCTTGGAGAAGAGGGTAAGGAACAAATAAGCTATTTCTATCTGCAGCCAGTCTGGGCCTTCCTTACCGTCCTTCCCACCCCTCATTTCCTCATCTTTCCAGACAATCTCGTGTCTTTTATTGCTTTAATGATGATAAAGTGGTCCCATTATCCACATCTCCCAGATGCCAACTGCCACTCCACCATCACCAGGATACTCTTAATTTCAGTGATAGAAGGAGACGGGACCTGAAGATTAAATCCTTTCATCTTTTGTTAGGAGTTATGATGAAAGGGAGAATCAAAAGCCCATCTAAATGACCAGTCAAATGATATCAAAGATTTTTCACTAGATTTCATTATTCTAAAGTCTTTCTGTCACCTAAAAAGAATAATCAACTGAATATTACATTTTCAGAAATCGATTTCCTAAGCATTTTCATAGAAATTTCATTAATGACTTAGAAATACACAGTTATGGAATAGAGAAGACTCAGCCCACTTATACATTCATCTTAGAAAGAACAAATTGAACCTAAATTATTAGAATAATTATTCTTGTTAAGGATCATTCATATGAGAAATGACAGAATTTTCCCATGAATCCTCTTTCAGATTTCCCAAATGCGTCATATTAGGAAATTGATCCTTTCATACTCCCCTGGCCCCCCAAAAAATGCAATCAAGTTTAAGCTCTGTTGATAATTTGCCTAAGGTTAAAAAAAACTCTGCTCTGCAAATCCTTTTTCATCTTCTAATACTGCATTTCCACATTGTGGAAAGAGTTGAAACTGGAACCTAGGTAACAGCTAACACATTCACTAACTTCTATCTAAGCACCAGACAAAAATGTTTAGGAAATATAACTTCGTTTATTTGTGGAATTTGGATAGAAAATACTTTCGTAACTTTAGATGATATTAATATTATGCAGATAAAGGAAAAACTATTTACTAGCTAATTATAATTACACTGATTATTCATACTGAATAAAGTGAAATGTGTTCCTTATCACGTCCTATCTTCCACAATGTGGTAGGACAGAATCTGCTCTCATAGATTTGCCCTTCCTGCACCCTTCTTTGCAATGGAACTCCCCTTCTCTGCCTGTCTCCTAACAGACATTCCCTAGCATTCACTAAGAGGGAATGCTCATTCCTAGAAGCGCTTACTTGAGAATTCCACCTAGCAGAGATGTACATAACCTCATCCCTAAAGAATATGTGTGAACTTTGCTAGTTTCTCATGCAGAGCAACAAGCTAAAATTTTGTAGATTCCCCTTTTTTTTTTTTTTCCTGTTGATAAGCCCAGTTACTCTCCAGATAGCTACTTTCAAGTCCACTTTGCTTGGGTAATTCCCTTCTAAGAATTCTGATATTCACTATTTTTGAGATGGTGAAATGACTGGAAATAATACTCCCAGAAAACAGAGTGATTTATTGAAAGATTCTTCAACAGTGAGGGTCCTCATTAAGACAGAGCGGCAACTATTTCCAAAATATTGCATCCTCTTCTAGACCTGGAAGTAAATAGCTATGAAGAAATTAGGCAAGATGCAAGTGTAACTCCACAGAGAGGCACTTGAGCAACACAGTAAGAGTCTTACACAGCTATCTTGTCCATGCAGGGGAAAAAGAAGCTGGTTATAAGCCACAACATTCATACTGTTTTAAGTTGCATGACAAGAGGAAGGGTGATAAAACACACTGGAATTTGATTTGCACCAGATATTACATAAAGATGGTGCTATAAGTACTTGCATTTCAACTTAAAAATTAAGAAAGCAGATACTAAGATGAAGAAACATGCTCAAATAATTCTTTCTGACTGAGGCAGAACCAGGATCCAAATCTAGCCTGTTTAAATCCAAATTCCCCAGCCTGCTCTGTCCACCACCCTATTTCTTGATACAGAGCTTCCTTTTTATTATGGAAATAATAAAAAGCATGTGATTATTGTATTTTTCAAAACATCCAGATGTCTTTAAAGATTCCAACAAGTTGGAGTCTATGGTTTTGCAATATCACAAGCATCTCTTTCAGAATAAACTACCACACCACTAATTTTGGCTATCAAGCCTCAGTTATAAGAATCCAATTCAACATAATCAAGTTCTAATGGCTCTGATTATTTCTATTTGCTTTTGCCTAGAGGCTTGGAAAGAGTACAGGTTTTGCAAATATAAACACAGGACTCATGATGCAGCTGGAATGTTCTACCTTCCTGTTTTGAAATCAAGAGACCGCACTGCTTTGAAAAAAGAGTTCCAAGGAGAGAACAAAGGAACCTTTTCTATCAGATCATTTAAAAAACCATGTACATCACTTACTTGTGCAACTGCATACGTATTAATTTGTTCACTACGTAAAGCCTGATAGGAATAAGAACACACAGAGATGGCCAAGGCACTGGACTACTCGGAAGTGGCTCAGAAGCAAGTCACACACTCAAGGGAGAGCCCAGCTCAACTCCTCCTGCGCTAGGCATGGCCTTTGCCTCAGTGAGCTGACAGAGCACAGAGACAAAGGATTTGCTGGCATTCTCCAGCCAAACGGAGCTCACTAGAAAGTTAAGGGAAGGCCACACCCTAAATGTGTTTCAGGAAGAGGAAAAATAACTTTCTTCAGGAAGTGAAGGAAAACCTTCAGATGGAGGTACTTGAGCATCAGATGCTGGAGTTCAGACAATACCCCATAAGTGATGGGGACTAATACTAGGGCTGCAAGGACAATAAAGAGTGACGTCCGTGCTGTGCAGCTCAGGAAAGAGAGAGGAGAGGAGAGGAAGCAGGCATAAGTGGGCTTCATGGCAATAGCCACGAGCGGAAGTTATGTGAGAGGGGCAGGGAAGATGTGATTTCTTTCTTTCTTTTTTTTTTTTTTTTAAATGCATAAAACCTGTGATAGAAAACTTGAAGAACACAAAAGTGGACAAGGACGATGCCCAGGAGTGGTCTGCATCACTCTATTTTGTTCAGCAAAGAAATGAGTTAAGCAATGGGGAGAACTTCAGTGGGAATTCCCTGAAGCTTCAATATGCTGACACTGATTTTCAGACTGTTGCAGGGCCCTCTGCATGCACAGCAGGGAGCAAGAGACGCAGCAGCCCCAGATGACTTTCCCGGGTGGGCGCAGTCCAGACAAACCAGGCAGCCACTGGCAGGACAAGCCACACTGGTTGTAGGTTTCTTTGTTTTTTTTTTTTTCTTTTCTTTTTCTTTATTTTTAGTTTTTCATGGTTCTTTCACATGGCCAAAACATTTCTCATTGCAAACTTGGTATAAAGTCTACCCACTGAACAAAAACACCACAGAATTTAGCAGAACCAAAGACAGTCTCTCTACTCTCCGCTCCTCCACCTGGGCACCACACGCTGTCAGAAGTAAAGTCCTCCATTGGGCCCATTTAGGCCAACCCAGCTCAGAAATAATCTACAGTGGAGACATGGTGACAAAGGAAACAGAAACAATGGAAGTCACAATCTACAGTCTTAGGAAGGAATGGACTGCCTCATTTTGTCAGTATTAATAATATTTTTATGTGAAGAACATGGTAAAATAACTGATGGTTTTCATTACCATCCTGGAACTGAAAAAGGAAAAAAAAGCACCATGATTTTCATACATGCACAGACAAGTACATTGACAGAAAGTAAAAGAGAAGAGATTATTCAAATTCCAGTTCGACTGGGTGAAGACTTCAAAGTTTATACTATGCTTCTTTTCAAATTATCAATGTAAAACTAGCATTTCCATCCCATTTCTGGGTTACTTCTTCACCCAATAAAATTCTACTGTTTAGCAATTACATAGATTTAGAGAAGAAGCAAATACGACCTATTTATAATACAGTCAATTCTGCATTGCTCCCAGGCCCTCTCAGAAACTTCACTCTTCAAGCCATTATCTGCCCTCTGGTCACTGCATGGCCCATTATCACCTCCACAGGGAAAAAGAGGTGAATCTGAAGTCAATCCATTTAACTATTTATTAGCAGTGCTGGTAAGAGGATAATGGAGAAGAATAGAAAGTTGTCTTACCATAAACATAATCCTTAATTCACTGGGCCTTTTCTGGAGGTTTCTCTGAGTGTTGAAAATATTCTAGAAGTTGTTACACTTTTTTTCAAGTTAGTGATTCTCTTAACTCTCCCTATTTTACAGAAGTATATTGAGGGGCTCAGGATCTTTTTTTACTCAACAAAGGCAAAGACTCTCTCACTATATATAGCATGAATCCTCAAACACATATGTTAGAACACTTAAATATTTGATCTAGAGCACTGCTTAACAGCTTTCCATACATACTTACTGGACTGTAAGTCATTACTTCTGGATTTGATTGCTAAGCAAAGGATAAATAAACTCTAGAGTTCATTCAGGAAGTCAAGCAGTACGTATCTGTCCTGTAAAGATAATGAGCAATAAGTAAAAAGTATAAAATGCAACACTATTTCACTTTAGCTGTGTGCAAAATGGAGCTATTAGTGACATTTATCAGCAGAATCTACTTCGCAGGGGTTTGTGAAAATTTAAATGTGATAATATGTACAAACTACATGAACCGACTCTTAAAAAAACAAAACAAAACTGTGTTTAGTCAATACTAGCATTGTTAACCACTGTCATTGCTATTACCATTATTGACCTTCTGGACGAGAACATGGCCTTGTTAATACTCAGGATGATTCGGGAATCAGGATAGCGCACTGCTTTTTTAAAACAGTCTCGAAAGTTACTATTAAGAAGCTGGGGTGGTGTAAGTTCCTGATATGTAAGGACAATGACTGACTAACATCACCGCAAGTGTGACCTGCTCGCTTTCCCCCGGGAATGGAAAAGTGCTGCCTACAAATAAACAGCCCAGAAGAAAACAAGAAACAAAGATGAAATCAAATTATGTCCTCTGTCGCTTCTTTCAGCCACCAAAGAGTGTACTGCAAAGTGGGAGGGAGTGATGGAATACGTTGAGGGTGCATATACAAACACACTTCTGACGTGCAAGTCACCTCTGTCCATCCATTCATAATTCACTATGAAAGTAGTAAAATGTTATTAGAATTGTCTTTTGGTCAATAAGAGAAACCCAACAGCCCAACCTGTATAACCATCATGATTACTGATCGAATCGTAATAAGCCATGTAAGTCTAGACTTTACCAAAACCTTTGTGTGCTCTTGTTGTACCCAGTGCAAATCAATCTAACTGAGCCTTGCTTTGTGGAGAAAGAGTGATTTGGGAGTTTTGAGCTCAAATCTTCTCTGTTGAAGGCTCTGGCTCTTTGGAGGAATAATCAGGGGAAAAAGAAAAAAAACAAAAACCTGTGTAAGAAAAATAAAATAAAACAAAGAACAACAACAAAAATGAGCAAAAAAGCACAAGTTTTCACCAGTTCTTTGCTCCTTTTCGTTCTCCCAAGACAGATACGCAAAGTTAATACTAGGCGTTAAATATGTCATCGTATAGGGAAATAAAACACATCTGTGAGCATCTACTTAACTGGCAGCTTTTTATGTTGCCAAGAAACATACAGGATGAAGGGAAACTATTTGTCCTATAAATAGCTCTATCCAAAGGGGCATCTAGATCACCTCATGTGTGGTTTGGAGAACCTGAAGCTGTCAGGATTGGGTCACCCAGCTGGCGTTTGCCTGATAAATCTGCTTAGAGTTGAGGCAGAAAAGTGACGGTTCCATTCCCACCTATGGGAATGAGAAGCACTTCTCAGGAAGGAATAGATTACACAGCTCTTGTCTGCCTGGGAAGATTTGGGCAGTTACAAACTTTTGCTTTCACATTATGCAGAACCTGGTGCACATGGGCACATCTGCCAGCACCAGGGAGACACCAGGTGCCAATGTTCCTCCAGTCCAGTTAGTAAGACAGATATTGCACTATAACATATATTATAGTACGGCATATAGCAGGGTCCTACAAAACTCTAAACAAAATGCTGTGGAAGCTCATAGAAAGGATAGATTCATTTTAGCAGGGAAGGTGGCATCCACATGTGTCTTAAAGAAAAATGTCTGTCAATGGAAGAGGTAGCAGGAACCATTCTATGTAAAGGAGAAACCTAGCAGAACAGTTAAGGATTGGCAGAGCTCTGTGTACCTTCTCGAGACCATGGGTTCCCTGCACAGAAGAGATGCTTGGGACCACAGGGCAAGCACTGTTTTGAGATCCAGATATTTACAGATCTCATATGATGACTTTATCCAGAGGGACAGGGAAGTGACCAAAAAAAGAGAACACTATCTCCATCTTTGTTGTTTTCAGGACATGAACACCCATGATGGCTAGAGTAGCCCCAGCGTGGGGAACAACTGGGACACAGTGATTATGAGAGTGAAGCAATTCTGATATCTGATTTCTCTGGGGGTTTTTTGCTGGAAGAGTAGAATTTAACTGAATAGTATTTCCTAAGTGGTGAAACACACTAACAAAATACTCTGGGAAATTCACAAGTAATTTTCATCTTCCCGATTATGAATATTTAATCTCCGGGTCAGAAAAAAGCTTTCCTAAAAATTATCCAGGTCAATAATTTCCAATCTGGGAACTTTCAAGATTCCACAGTTCCTAGCTCCACTGAGGCCTTTGTAAATCAGAATTTCCAGGGCTAGGCTGTGAAAGCTGTATTTTTAACCATGTCCTTCAGTTAATTAAAAAAAAAAAAAAAAGAGTCAAGTTTGCAGAAGTGGGAAGATAAGCCGATTCATCAGACTTCCTGGAGAGTGGTGTAAGGTCTTCGAAAAAGTACGCTGAACACCTTGGAGGAAACAGCATGGTCCCTGCTATGGTTCAAGAACTCAAGTACTACCCCGTCCTCAGTTCTAAGATCCCAACTTGCACGGATGCCTGCCTGGCATTCCTGGTAGACTAAGATTATTAGAATGGAGTTTTAAATTCCATTGCTGTTAGCACTACTGGACTTATTCCTTACCTATCTGGGTAAAACAAATATTTTTCAAAGACCATTTCTCAAAGAATTTTAATCTCTCTTACAGTTTCCAAAGTAGCAAAACAAGGTCTTATTGTTTTATGTTGAGTTTAAAAAGCTACTTACTGAGATGTTAACAGCTTATAAAGTATACTCTAGTGCCTGCTTCTCGCTATTCCAATTTGATTAATTATATGTATTTATATCATATTATATATTCTGTGATCTCCACAGGAAAAGCCACTGTGTTTTCCAACTTGGAGGTCTAGTGTGTGCCTAAGGTCTT
>PVKN010016732.1:0-17722 GCA_004027915.1 Capromys pilorides | reverse complement strand
CTACATATAAATATCTGTTATGTGAAATGCTTGTGACTGGAAGTGTTTGAGATCCAGGTGTTTATGAACTTTGGAATACACATAATCAGATAAGTTAAGTCTAAACATGAAGTTTATGCTACATATTAACATATTAAATTATATTAAATTTAACTATATTAAATTCATACAATATTTTACTGCACCTATAGTTTGACTGCCACCTATCACATGAAGTAAGGTTTGGAAATTTCTACCTACAGTATGTCAATAATTGAAACATTCTGGATTTGGCAGTATTTTAAATTTTAGATATTTTGGGTTAGGGATGTTCAACCTGCACTGTAAGACTTTCACATTATGATTTAATTTGCAGTCTTGTGTGATGAAGGCAATAATTGTGTGTGTGTGTGTGTGTGTGTGTGTGTGTGTGTGCAGGGTCTCACTATGCAGCTCAGACTTGTAGTGATCCTCCTATTTTCAGCCTCAACAGTACTGGGATTACGGGTGTGCACCACCAAGCCCAGACATGGTCACAACATGGCATGTGGTGCCAGGGGTCCAGCGGTCAAAATCTAGCCCCTGCACTTGCTTATGCAGGCACTTAGTCCACTGAGCTATCTCGCCAGCCCAATAATTGTTTTATATACCATTTCCTTCTATCATTCCTGTGACCACAGAATAGATTTACATTATCTAAATGCTTCTGATACTTGTATGGAAAACCTTGAGATATGATGAATCATAGAGTTAGTGATTCTCAAACATTTATGTAGTGTTATTCAAGCATTCTGACTCAGACTTTCTTTTGTTGCTGGTTGATATTTCTTCTTTTTTTAAATATTGTTTTGGGAAATGGAGATTGAACTCTGGTCCTTGCATTGTTTAAGCTAGACTCTTTCCTTTAGAGTGCTACTATTCAACTCCCATCTAGTCACTTGTGATTTAAACTATAAAATGACCAAACAGAAGCAACCAAAAACAGAAGAATACGAGTATCTAGGTTATTTACTTTTGTGTATGTACATCCAGAAAAGAGAGCTTAGCAGCTTAAACCCTTTGGTAATTGCACTAAAACAGGCTAACTATAGCTATGGGCTTGTGCCAGTAGTTTATCTGAAGCTCCATACTTTGGGAATTCTTTTCCATTACATCTTTGTGACATTTGTGGGTTCTAAGCCAGAGAAAGTTGGCAGCACAGTGACTTTAATTGAGTACTTTTGCACAAAGTGGACTAACTTTTGGGAAGTATGCAATTGTTTGTGGTAATCAAATAAGGATAATGGAAGACAATTTTTCCCTACCTGTGTGGTCATGAGTAAAATTTCCAGTAAGTAAGTTTATGATTATTTTTTTTTCTTTGAAAACCATTCGGCATCTTTAAAAAAAATCTCTCCTTTTCACAGTATCAACTCGAATAGTGTTGAACTACATTTTTTTTTCTTTTTGATGACAGAGAAATCCAGATAATTCACATTACTAATTAATCTTTCTTTTTCTTTTTGTCTTTTCCATTTCATGTCAGTCATTATGAACAAGACCGCAGCACACTTAAGAAAAGAGAGTGGGAGCGGAGGAATCAAGAAGTTCAGCAAGAAGAGGACCTCTTTTCTTCAGGCTTTGATCTTTTTGGGGAGCCCTACAAGGTAGCTGAATATGTATGTAATTTATCTTTCTAGAAACTTATTCCTCGTTTTGTTTTTGAACTCACTAATCAACATTTAACTCATTTTTAAAACACCTAAGTCAACTCCAAGAGGAAATATCTTAAAAGTGAAATATGTACATAAGTTGTATTTGGAGCAATTTCTGGCATTTGGGAAAGTCTTCAGGGACAAAATCCATCTTCTTTGTGAAGCATAGTAAGACTGGAAAGAAATTTGTGGGACTTCCTATTTCCAAGGACCCCCTTACTATCTGACACTTGGTCTAGCAAAGAATGCACATTTCCTGTGCCTTTCAGGCCTTCTGTGATTATGTAGGGAGCCCTTCAAGATGCTAGCAGAATGGCAAAGGATATATGACTGTTTTCTTTCCCAATCAGTGCCACCCATTGCAAGGCCATTGCTTTTTTATTTTTTAATTTTTTTTCCATCTGAGGCTTTTGGCAGCTGTTCGGTGGTTTGAGATCACAGTACTAAGATAAAGGAAAAGCAATCATTTTTCCGGGTGGTAATAATCATGGGTAAACAGATTGCCTTAACTAGAGAGGACAGTATAGTTAGGCTGATTTTCCAGTGGTACTCTAGCTAGTGTGTAGCTCCAATAACAGTCAAGCTACAGCATCTATAAGTATTGATTTTGCAGTTAATGTCTGTGAACTTTCTGTATGTGGTGGACTTAGGGGCAACTTAGAAGAGCTTGTGATGGAAGAATCATTGAATTACTGGCAGCTTTTTTTGAAATTTAGTAGTAGTCTAATTTTCTATAATGAAACCAGAAGCATGTAAGCAATGAAACAACAGGGAAACTCTTCAATAATAGCGATTTTAGAAGAACATTGCTTTAAAGACAGTGAATTCCAGAAAGGGAACATTTTTAATACCGTCAGAGTTAGTACAGATATTGTACTACTTTGTGACAAAGATTATACTGCTTGTCTTGGTGGCTAATGATACCAGAATCCTGTTGCTTTGTTCTAAACAAGTAAGAAGTTCTTGATTGGCCCATCTATATTCTTTTCAAGTTTGATAATTCTGGCAGACTCAGGTCACCTAAGCTACTAATTTCCAATCTGTGTCTAAGTGTATAAATCATTAAACATTTTTCCTATCATGATTGATTCCATTTATATGTTACCTTTGAGTGTATGCATTTAGGTGTATTATTAATTTAATCAACATTTTTGAAAGCCTACTGTGTGCTAGTTACTCTATTAGACAAGTATATATAGGGGAATGAAACATAGCCCCTGCCTTCAAGGAAGATTTAGTCCAGTTGCACAGACCATCCAATGACGAGCAAGTGATGACATCATTGCATGGTGACTGAGAGACACAGGCAGGAGAAAGTCCAGTGAATATTGTGCACCTCATTGCAAGACTTTGAACATGATCTGTGCATGAAGAAATGTCATTACAAGTTTTTTTCTGTGAGATCATAACCCTGATAATACAGGTAGTTTAGAAAGTGGTGTTGGGCAATGTAAAGAGTAGATGAGATGGAGTAGAAACTGAAGAAGACTAAGGGAAGTTTCTGGCAGGAAGGATTTCAGGTAGAGTACTGAAGTTGAAATGTTGGAATCGTATGTTGAATTGGATGTGAGAGTATGGAATAGTTTGTGACTTGAGCGTTAGAGGTACCAGTAGCAAGTTGCTGAGGACAACAGGATTATCGCATACAGAAAGAATAATTGCTACAGCTTGGAGAATTTTGCATGATGGGCCAGCTGAATATCAAGGGTAAAGCATCCAGTATCTGTCAGATGTATGAGTCTGGAGCTCATCACAGTAGGCAAAAGGGAGATTTAGTTATTATAGTCATGTAGGTGAAAGGGGAAGCGCTGAGAATGTGTGTTATTCCCAAGTTAGGATATCAAGTAATAAGAAGGGTTGAGAAGTCGAGGAAGTGGCTGCCTTTAGGGTATAAAAGTGGTGGTGAAAGTGGAGGCTGGGAAGGCAAAGTAAAAAGGAATCATCAGATAGGTAGGAAATGGACTATGAAAGAAACATTGAATGGAAAGCAAGGCAACAGATAATTCAGTGGGGAACAATATGCCAGTCACATACTTCCGAGGTGTCAGGAAAGGTAAAGACTATGAAGTGCTGCTGGATTTGGCAGCTAAAGTGTAATGGATGAACTTTCAAAACATTGTTTTTGTTGATAGTGGTGGTCATTGTGCAAAATCAAACCTCCAACCTCTCAAGTCATAAACTATCCCATACTTCCATATCCAATTCAATACATGATCCCAACATTTCAACTTCAATACTTCACCTGAATCCTTCCTGCCATAAGCTTCACTTAATATTCCTTAGTTTCTCTTTAGAGAGGTAACAGGAAGTGGATAAGAAAGAAACCAGTTGATCTTGTAGTGAGGAAAGAAAGAAGACAGAAGGCCAGGGAATGAAGAGAAGGGAGGGGAGGTTGAAATTTAAGTGACTAATTATATGGCTGCTAGCTTTTTATAAGTGAGAGAAGCATGTGCATGTTTAGTGATGGATGGGAAGAAACCAAGATCAATGGAAAAGAAGAAGGTAGAAGATATAGGGGAGAGAGCTGAAGCTGAATGTGATAAGGTTCCAGAGGAAAGATTAAAAATGCAAGGTGGAGAGCAGGTAATAAACCATGAGCCAAGGGGAGTATGATGGGCACAGGACACTGGAATGGGAACAAAGCATGGGTTGATAATGGAACCGGAAGCCATGGGCTCTGCTTTTGGTGGAGAGTTCAAAAGTCTATAGGTATCATGTCCTTTCTTGAAGTAAAAGAGGAACAACTACAGAAATTATGCTTCTTGTCTTTAAATATATTAGTAAAATGAACTCTACTCAAAGATTGTGTTCTTCTATATGTGCACCCACCCAGTCATCAATAGATTTATGAGGTGAAGAGCCCTTGTTTTATTCTCCTTTCATAACTTTTAATCAGTCAATTAATGTTCTTGTGCCTTTAAGATAATTACAAGCTCATACAAGGACTATTTTATGGATCCCTATTTATTTTTAGGGGCTAGCAGTTGTTTTTAAGAAAGCAGTTGATATACTATCCTTAGCATTGTTAGAAGTTTTCAAAATTCAGCTGTCTCATACAGCTGCATCAGGTAGAGACACAGATGGGAACATTTAGTCTTGTATAAGGCCATACCTGGTATGTGAGTAGTAGTTTAATGCCTTTGTGCCCCTTTATGGCGAATGACATTTGTTCTTGAGTCAGAACTATGAAACAAGGGAATCATTCTAATAGTTAGTAAACCTGTAGCTCTTTTTCTTTCATCCTTGCTTGGATTATTGGTTGACATTTTGTGTGGTCTGTGTTCAAGTTTCCCTGGAAGAACGCTGAGGAATATTCTGCTTTCTTCTATCACTTTCTGTCCTTAGAATTGATGCAAACCTCTAAAGTCTCCATGGACTAAGATTATAGCACATGATCTTGGGACATGTGGCTGTCAGTGGCAGCGGAGGTTCTAGGGCTGGCTCATGACCCATTGGTTGATATGATGACATAGCACAACTATTCCATAGAATTATAGTAGGAATTCTTATTACACTGAAGATCAAATTTCCCAGTGATGGACCAGGACTTTCAGGAAATTTGTTGCTACCCTAATGCCTAGAACATTGTCTGATCACTTAACTGTTAACATCAACACTTTCCAAGTAGCTGGCATGAACTCAAGACCCTAAGTCTTTCCTTCCCTTGCCAAAAGAAGAAATGGTTATTTCTCATTTTCTTTATTTTTCTTGCTTCACCCATGCTACACTCCAAACTAAACCAATGCTGAGCTCTCCCAGATTTATTTGTTGGTGTGAAACATCTTTCTCTGAGGCTGTCCTCCCAGCTTATAACATTTACATTAAAGTTTGCATTGTGCTGTTGAGAAAGACATCTTCAAAAGTGTCTAATAAAGATGAAGCCATTTGACCTGCCTAGGTGCCCGTGGGAAGACTCAGGAGACTCTCGTAAGACTCGTGACATTATGGCTGTGCTTCCTTGCTCCTTATAACAAGTGAAATGGATGATTTCCTCATACATCTCTTGAGGACTTTTAATTCAGAGCACCAAGATGATGTCTCTGCATCATTATATCCTTGTATATTGGATGTTTAGACTTTGCACCCAGTTCTTTTGACTTCTGTACATTTAACAGGAAAATATCTGATGGGAAGTCAAAAGACTTGATAAACTTCTCTGCTGGGTGACTGTGGGGAGGAAGCTGTTTCTCTGGCCCTTACTTTCCTCCTTTTGGAGATGAATCATAAGAATAGCAATAGATAACATTTCGCACCTTGGCACAACTCCATTAGAATGAAGAAACTGATGTTCAGGGAGGTGTCACTGGCTTGCCCAAAGACACATGTACTAGGAAAGGTAAAGTCCAGATGGAACTGGAGCTACTCTGCTGAGTCACATGGTTGTTGTAAGGATCAAATGAAACAATGTAGAAAGTCTTGCCTGGACTTTCAAGCACTGTACATAATCCAAGGCATTGTCACTTGTGTAATTGTAATAAAGAAAGAAATATGAATGTATAGCTTAGATTATCTGTGAAGATATTAAGACTAAGTGAAAAGAATTACTAAATCACACACTTTTAGCAGAATAAAAAAGAAAAATATGAACCTCAAGACTTCAATGATTTTGCCTCTTTTATTAAAAATAACTACTATGATACAATAACATCCTAGCACATTAGTCTGGCAATGAAATTATACTACTTATTTGCAAATAGCATTAGAAGCAAACCAGGGGAAGTTTGCATTTCCTAAGTAATGAGAAGCAAAAAGCTTGAATGAAGGAGTGCTATTAGTCATGAGCCACAAACCAGACATTGAATTTATGCCTGAAGAAAGTTGGAAAATGCATTTCCTTGATGATGAAGAAATCATGATTACTTACAAAGTAACGGCTGCAGAGGTTACCTTTAAGGAATCAACCAATTATCTAGAACGGGAAGTAAAAAATTGGCCAAATTGAAAAAAATCCTATAATTGATTGAAGTGGCTAAATGTCATCTTTGCTATATTTATAATGTTCCATCAAAATTACCAAGATTTCCCTGCTCCTTAATAGGGTTACTGAGACCTGGGAGCATAAAAAGAAACATTTAGTGTGAATCAGAACTATGGTGGACTAAGACTGGACAGAACAGCAGAGGGGCCCTGGTTTTCTTTTGAGAACCAGCTCATGGCATGGTCCTGGGAAGCGGAGCGATGGCCACGGCCCAGTGATCATCTCCTCTAACCTGGCTGCACCTCCTGACATTACATTTACCTACAAAATTAGCTTTGGGCCAGTCACTGACAAGTATCACACGCCCGTGATCCAGTCACCTCCCCAAAGCTCCACCTATGCACGTGAGGCTTTGAAGGGACATTTTTATATAACAACCAGATATAAATAGTCACACATCCATCCCTTCTGCAGGGTGAACCACAACAGCTTGGCACCCACCAGCTCTCACACAAACAGGAGGTTTTTCTTTGGTCACAGAAGAAACCATACAATAATCAAGAATCATTTGCCCATTACACTTAATAGAAAACAAAAACTGTGTGATATTGGCCTATTTCTGTCTTCATGCCTTTAAAATATCCATATTATTGCAATTAAAATTTGTAGAATCTGGGAGAAGATATAAATAGTAATAGGGCAATATTTTATTAATTTTGTTTTAATGCATTCAAAGTTGAAATGTGGCATAGAAGGTCAAGAAAGCTATATTGTTGGCTCTAACAAGATAGAAAAATGTGATAATTGGCATTATGGGTATAATAAATTTTGGACTGGAAAAAAAGAACTATGGTGGATAATGACAGCACATCTTGTATATATTGATGTATCTACATCAATGGGTTTTCTATCTAGTGGAACTCATGACTTTATCTTGAGAAATTTAAAAACTGCTTGATAGTTGCCCATCCCACCTGCAGTCACAGGGAGACAGTTTACTCAGGGAGATTAGACTGGAAACTACTTAGTAATCACTGACTGGTAGAGTTGAACCTCATAGTTGGTGTATCATCTGAGCCTGATCTTTCCTTTTGTGTGTTCTCAGTTTACCAATACATCATGAGAGTGACCACAGTGATTCCCACCTGTAGCCATAGCACATCTATGATGCAAAGCACATGAATCTTTCTTAATCAGCAAATCAAAATGTCAGTAGTGAAGTGAACTTAGAACTGTCTGCTGTGACTCAGGGAGATGGCAGGTGCCCATTCCTGCAGGGTAACCTAGATCTACTCCTATGTCACAGTGCTTAAGGAAGCCACATCCTTGGGTTGTGTTGGTAAGAGACCCTACCTGGACTTGTAGATCTGCCCTCCCTAAATTAGACCTCAGTGTGATGCTTTTGGGTTTCAGTCACCATGAGGAAAAGCCTCATGAGGAACATCTTTGCATTTTTTATTTTTTTGGAAAATTGGTGCTGAAAACATGATTTGTTTTGTTGTTCAGAGGTTTTTAATAAATGAGCCAATAGAAAAAATGTTTTTCACACTATAGTATCAACTAGACATTTTTCTTGTTGACCAAATTGGCATATGCTTTTTTGTGAGATAAATCTAAGTCTTTTGCCTAGGAGTTTTTCTTTTTGGCTTTAGATTCCAGGAAACTCAATTTTCAGTGTGTTGTTCAATTGTAGTAACTGAATCAGCCTATGTACATTTTTCTCTAGTCCTTTGCAGATTATTTATTTTGACACAGGCAGGATATGAATTGTAGTTTGTTTCTGTGATATTAAGTGACAGTTTATAAGGTACTTTATATACATTAGCTATGGTGTTAGTCAGGTGAACATAAATAAAAAGTGACCTCTCTTCTTAATAGGTACAGTTTTATTCTGTTTATGAATACTGTATAGCTAGATAAGAAGAGAGTGATCATCTACACATAATCAGATAAACTAATTTTCCCTCAATTTTATTCATGTAGACACAATTTTAGATATTGACCAGTTCAGAAGTTCTGCTAATTTCAAGCATATTATAAAATCTACATGTGAAAAACTGTGCAAGCTCGCCTTAGAAATCCAGATAATTATAACCATAAACATAAAAGACAAAACTACACACAATTCTTCCCACTGAGGACACGATGCACATGTCTTTTACTACTGAAACAAGAATAGATATGTGATTGGCCTTCTTGCATGCATATGAAGATTGAGGTTATTAGATCCTGGTGATGTTGGTCTAGAGAGACAGGCTGAATTCTCCGGGCCATGTAGTTTTTGAAGTTCTCTGTAACACCAAGGCACAAGATTGTGACTTTGTAGTGTTGTTTTCTCTGGTAATGTCAGGTCCTTGAACACAGCCAAGTATCAGTGTCTATTAGCCTTGCAATCATCTGGCCAAAGAGGCAATCTGTTTGAGAGGCTAGAAAAGCCATGCAAAATTTAAAGGTTTCACTGAGTTATTCTTGCCCCTCAGCATGATGATATTTCTTTGCTCCATATTTAAGGTTTTAATAGAGACTGGCTTTGGCTGTTGCCCAAATTGTTGATTGTGCAACTCAGTTGAAGGAGACTGGGATATGCAAAGAATTTATTCTTGCATTTGCTGAAAAGTAATGTCTGCTATTAAAAATGACAATCCTGGGGAATTTTAGGTTATAAAAGTGATTTCTACTGATATATATCTTTTAAATACACCTATCAAATGTACTTTGGAAAATAGAGAGATTATTCAGTGGAGGATTACCTAGAATCTTCTTTGTTTAACCATTACTTCAGCACTGAGGTTGCATATGATGCAATGCAAGATGTTCTTGAGGATAAGAAAACTAAGATTAACATGTGTTTATTGTATTTCTGAAGATTCTTATCCCCTACAGAACTCCCTTTGCATATATTTAGCATATTTCACTTAATCTTTGAAATTCATAGTTCTCTAATTGCCCTCATTTCTTTGGAAGTGTCTTATATGATTTAACATGTGGTATCATGAAATACTTCCTATAGTTCTTGTATATGGTGCCAATAATGAGGCTGAGATTTCTAGTTTGCTTCTCTTTGTGATTGTTTCTTTTTTGTATCCTTTGTTGGGTCTTCTTTCTCCAGTCTCTTCAAGTTTGATATGTCTCAGGTTGGCACCTGAGCCTGATTGATGTTTTCATTCATTCTTCATTTTCTTTTTCTCAGTGGCTTCATCCATTTTTCTCCATCCATCTGCATATTCTTTCATCTTCACATACAGAGAACAACACACAGTCATACAATGTAAGTTTAGACTGAGACCCCAGACTTGGATAGGTGTACTCCTTGAGGATACCAGGCAATTGGGTACTTTTGAGGCATATGACCTACTTTAGATATTTAACATCCATCTTTACTGGAATGTCTACCAACAGGAAGATGGTCACCTTCCTGTGCATGGGGAGCATGCCTGTGGCTACCGGGATCTAAATGACACATACAGTGCTGCTTTCCCTATCTAATGGCCTGGTTGATAGATGGCTCCATTGAGTAATGGTAGCCTCCTTTGACTGCAATATTTTTGGTCAAGATAGTGCAGCCTAGGCATAAAGAATTTCCTTTGCTCTTCTGAATTCAATAGCTTGTTTTTTTATAATCTCTTTGACAAGTAAAGAAAATAACAAAGTGATTTTCAAGAATAAACAATTTGAGTTTTCATTAAAGTCATTTGCAAGTATATAGCTACCCACTATTTTTTAGTCATGAAAACTTTGCTTTATTTACCACCAGAGCCTATTTAGGAGATTAATTATTTTAAACAACAATCAGCCATTTTATGGGATTAACATAGCCTACAGGAGATGGTGAGCTGATCTTTTGATTGTCCATAGATTGATTTGATTGCTGCTGTAATTCCTACACATCCAGCTTACGTTAGTTTGAAAAGATGACTTTATTTTGATAGACTTAAACAACAGTAAAGTTTAGAATAAATTTTTCTAAATCACTGAAAGGGCATATGAGAGCCTGAGTCACTGTTGATCAACAGTTGCATCATTTCAAAATAAACCAGTATGCATCATCAGCTTGTAAACGCAGTTGTCCCCATACTATGTGGGCAGACAACAGTAATTTATATATTTCTTTGATTATAAGGAATTAAATACATTTTAGTCATAAGTTAGCCCAATTAGACATTGTTAATCCCATAGCTTTAATGATGCAATTTAAGACAAAGGCTGATGTGACAAAAATATGTGCAAGTGGAACATTTCATTATAATTCTAGTGATCAGTAAATGGGGGCTTTTAATCATAATGGAGATCTACATGACATATAATGTGCAAATTCAGTTCATCTCACCTAGTAGAATTTTTTTCTGATAAAATTAATAAATCGTAATTTTAAATCTTTTTCCCATTGAGCACATTTAAGAGCAAGCTGGGGAGCACACCAACTATTAATCCTACACACTCATTCCAGGAGGTTCTTGCAGTGGCATTATTGATATTGCTCTTACATAGCACACGAGAACTATGAAATTATTTGGCAGCATGACAATTTTAAAGAACCCTATCTGCTAGTCTGCTTAAGACATCTGTTTGAAACATTAACATTAGGAAACACAAACCTATTCATTCTCTCTCCTCCCACCCCCATCTTTTCGTTATTTTAGACAAACAAAGGTGATGCCCTTGCCAACCGAGTCCAGAACACGCTTGGAAACTATGATGAAATGAAGGATTTGCTAACTAACCATTCTAATCAGAATCATCTAGTGGGAATCCCAAAGAATCCTGTGCCCCAGACTCCTGTCAACAAAAGCGAACCAACCTTTTTTCCAGAACAGAAGAACCGGATGATCTCACCTCACCAGGATAATAACCACTCCTCGGCCCCGATGCCTCCACCATCCGTCGTGATACTGAATTCCACGCTCATACATAGCAACAGAAAATCAAAGCCTGAGTGGCCACGAGATAGTCATAACACCAGCACTGTACTGGCAAGCCAGGCCAGCAGTCAGCCAAACAAGATACAGACTTCCACACAGGACCAGCCTCAAACTAGACTAGAAGACTTCTTTGTCTACCCAGCTGAACAGCCTCAAGTCGGCTCAGTTGAAGAGTCCAACCCTTCTTCAAAGGAAGATAGTAACCCCAAGGCTAGTGGAGAAGATACTTTCAAAGAAATCTTTCAGTCCAACTCTCCAGAACAGCCTGAATTTACAGTGCAAGCACCTGGGTCTCCCCTGGTTGCTTCGTCTCTGTTAGCTCCAAGCAGTGGCCTTTCAGTTCAGAACTTCCCTTCAGGGCTTTACTGCAAAACGAGCATGGGGCAGCAAAAGCCAACTGCCTATGTCAGACCCATGGATGGCCAGGACCAGGCACCGGACATCTCTCCAGCGCTGAAACCTTCCATTGAATTTGAGAACAGCTTTGGGAATCTGTCATTCGGATCACTTTTAGATGGAAAGCCTAGTGCAGCCAGTTCAAAGACTAAACTGCCAAAGTTCACGATCCTCCAAACAAGTGAAGTAAGTAACATTTAAGTTTTGTTTCATTGTTTAGTTCACTTTTCTAAACTCTATTATGAAGTATTTGCCGACAGCCTTTACTTTATTGAGCTGTATGTGAGACTCTTCAAGGTCAAAGTCTGATTCTTGATCTTCTGTCACTTGTGACATGACTGATTAATCCTCTGCAAATACAGTTCCCTCTCTATGACTCAGAATAACTAAAGACATGTTGCGCTTAGTGAATGAAACCTTGAACGCATGAAAGTAGTTGCAGAAAGTTCGGTGGAAATAGCATTACATACATATGAATACCATTGGCAATTTGAATTGGTCATAAGTAGTATAAGGTTCACGAAGTAGTGGTGAGTTACTTAGTATCTGCCTTCTCTAGCCAATAGGCTATGATGAACATAAACTGAGTGGTACAAGAATATAGAAGTATGATTTTTATGGAACTTGAAATGAAAGGGATTCTTTAAGAATTTTTGTTTCCTAAGTGCTTCCAGGGCTATTTCTAGGCATGCTCTCAATGTCGCCTTGTGTATTCCTCAGTCCCTCTTCTACATCACCTTGTTCCACAGGTGCCTACATAACCTTCTTATACCAACAACCTCCATCCCTTTGGTCAAAGCAGAAGCTATTATGAGCAAAAGAATTCCACTCAGCTTAGAATAACCAAAAATCCTACTTATCTCAGAAATTATTACCTTATAAAAGAGAAGTCCAGAGGGACCAAAGCCTCTCTCAAAAGTGAATCATTAATGATTGGATTCCAGGCCTCATGGCCACTGAGTGGGGGACATGTAAGGGGCTGCCCCTCAGACACCATCGTGTAAGCAGCTGCCATGTACAGCACCTCAAGCACCTGATTGGAAGAAGCCACGGCATTTAGATTGGATTCTTCTTACTGGTGACTAAAAGCTTGAAAAGCACAGAGGAAGAAAATAGGTTCAAATTCTTACTCCATAGGGTTGACAGGCAGCCTGTGTGAATTGTTACAGGCTAAGAGGTGTTAGTGTGTGACATAGAGGAGTCTGCCCCTATGAGCCTTCTAGTCCCTCTTCCTGTGTTCTTCTTCCACAGATGGGATAATGGCAGGGGACAATGGGAATGCAAATGATGGGAGGCCTGGGGCAGTCAGCTGGACTCTTGGGACATATGTTTTTAATATTGTTGCACTGCTGAGGCGAGTCTGCTTTTTCTGTCATCATTCATCAAATCTTGTCAAGCTTCTTCCTAAGTATCTTTCTACTCAGTCACTTCTTCTCCACCTCACTGCCTTTAAACCCTCTGAGAGCCCCATCTTCACTGGTCACCCTCCCTCTGGTCTCATGTCTCCTCCACCCAGCCTCCATAATCTCACAGGTGAATCTGATCATTCACCCAACTTTCAGTTCTTCAGTGTTCTATCATCACTTCAGGTCTGAGTCCAACTTCCTTATTCTCACATACAAGCCTCTCCTCAATGGTTACATCCTCCCTTTCTGGCCTCATATTTCACCACTTCTTCATCTGCAGAACAGATTCAGTCATATGGAACCACTGATGGTTCGCTGTCATGTCATGCTCTGTCTTGCTTTCTTGTGTTTCTACCTGCTGTCTTCTCAGCCCAGAATCTTTCCCTGCCCTCCTCTGTCCTCCTGGTAGACTCCTACTTCTCCTTCAGGTCTGCTTAGTGGTTATCTTCTTTGCAAAAATGTCCCTGGTCCTCCCAGTTTAATGACAAGGCATTTTCTCTGGGCTTCTCTAGCACCTTGTTATACATGCCCTGCCTGATACTCTTTTTACTGCATTTCAGATATTTCTTTGTGTGTCTGTCTTATTGACTAGACTGTGAGCTCCCTGTGGGCAAGGACTATCTCATCCTCTCTGTATTCCAAGTACCTAGCAAATGCCTGGCACATAGTAGATACTTAATAAGACACATAGTAGATATTTAATAAATGAATGAATCAGTTTCAATGATTACTTGATTACATTTTCAAAGCCATAATTTTAATCAAATAGCTTAATCATAAAGGTAAACATTGATACAGAATCCAACCTCATCTGTATTTCTTTAACTGTAGTCTGTCTACTTGTATTTTACTGTGCTCTACAGCCTAGTTTCTGAGAAATCCTAGTCCTAATCTCTACTGAATAACTTAATATTGCTTTTTTCTTGTTTTAAATACCAAAAGAAATCTCTTTCAAAAGAGGAGCATCATGTGAGGTTGGGATGTCATGCTTATCCCTTTCTTTTCCTGAGTGTCTGCTCCTCCCTCCTTACATAGCACTGCTGTCATTCAGGACTGGTCTGAAAATAGCACTATTCCATACTGTAGCCTGCTAGCGTGTTTCCATACCTCATTAGTGGAGTGATAGGTCGCAGGCCCAGTGAAATCCGTTCAGTTACAATCCTCTCTCTTACACATTCACAAATGGACTGCCCCAGATTGAGAACTGACTTCATGCTTTCTTTCAGAATGCTGGCACACCAATGAGAGTCTTTCAAACAGTCTGAGCTGTCATCAACTCTAGAGACGATTATCCCAGGAGCAGCCTTTAATGATGGTGCAAATAGACTTTGATAGAGCTTTGTATGAATAATGGGTCAGGTGTGAGAACGTTATGATAGGTGATCAGGGGAGAGAGTATTTATTTTACAATTCATGTCTCAAGAAAGGATTTTAAACAAGAGCAGAGAGAAGTTCAGGGCACTAAACTCAGAGGAACACACAGAATTTGGGGGTGATATGAAAACCAGAAATAAGAGGAAAGAAAACGTGAGGGTAGAGAGCCTCATAGAAGGCTTAGAAGAAAGTAAATTCAAATGAGCCCATAAATATAAACAGGGTATCACATTATGGAGCTTTGAACCTAATGGAATTTATGTGGCTAAAACTCTGACCAAGTCTGAAAATTCACCCTATTAAATCTTGATGCGCTTTTCAAAAGCACTTAGCATTAGAATCCAGTCCCAATTCCTGGCGCCAAGTGTTCCAGGCACTGAGTTCTGTGGCCCTAGTTATTGTAGCCATCTTCACTGAGTGGTAGCATTACTTTCAGTTATTACAAAAGTTATTACTGCTCTTATCCATAGAGCAGTCACAAGGTTTTTCTTAGCATTCTCTTCCTCTAACTCTGCTGACAGGAGGTTGACACTTTGTGTTAGTGAAGTGCATTTGGAATAAGGGAGGGACAGATAGAGCCAAGGGACTACAAAACAGGTATCATACTAAAATGTGTAGACAAGCAGATAAGATTAGACTGCTGAAGTGAAATGTTACAAACCGTTATTGAAATGTAATTTACGTGGCTGTTTGTGTACCTGTGCTTTTTTAAATATCTACACTTCTGGGGAAATGTCTAGCTTGTAGGAAAGTAATTTGATCTGTGAAACATTTCCATGCTTCTTGGAATTACTGTGTCAGTAGTAAAGATAGTAGAAGTCTAAACAACTTCATTGTAAAATATCACCTTTTCAATTAAGGTATGCCATTTAAACAAATAACTTGTTTCAAACCTTTATGTTACCAAATGTATTAACATTCCAGGCAACCTAAAGAAGGCTTGTGAGTTCCGCAGTTGAGTTTAGAACGTTCTGGGAACTGCATGTGAAAACAGCCAAAGGCCTAATCAACTGAGTGGAAAAAGAGGGTATCTTACAACTGGCGTTTTATTAGCAAATAAGTTTGTTAATAAATATAACTTTATCCATGATTTCATTACACATGTTTTTGTTCATTCTTACCGTAGGACAAAATATCTGCTGTTGTACATGGATTTACATTTTGGTATAATTTGTTATTAGTACAGCTAAATACTTACACAGAAAAGAAAGGACTAGTGCCTGATCGTAAGTGTCTCAGTACTACGGAAGTAAACTTTCGAAAGTCCAATGCTAGTGAGTGGAACGTGGTGCCCCTAAAGGGTCATTTGCTTTACGTATTGATCTGGGGAAGACCTAATGCCTCAAAGCTAAGAGCCTCTTAGAAAAGGTTAGTGGAATTTGCATGGGATTTTTTCTAGGTTATCTTAGAGAGTTAGTGTTATCAACCACAGATGAAAATGTCTGGCTCATATTTGTGGCTATGCCTCTTTTATGCCCTATGCAATAAGCACTATGGGTATAATTAGCTTTATTTTGAGATGAAACCTAAGCTTGTGTCTCTTCTGTGAGAAAGGAAGAGAACATTGGGATCTCCACAGTGATGCTGTACATGTATCCATCACTGGAGTGACAGAGGCAGCTCTGCTGAAGGACACATGGTCACCCAGCTGCCATGTGTCATTCGCACAAAGCATTTGTCACTGAATGTACAACACAAGTTCTTTTTTATAAGTTCCTAAGGAAATAAAGTAGCATTCAGTCCCAAGCTATAACTGGTCTAATTTCTTATGCCACCTCCAAGAACAGAGACATATCTGACTCTCTGAACACTTTCAGATTACCAGGAAACCTCATCTGTTGTTCCCCAGTGGTACCCTTTGGTGTATGCTTTTTGACTTTTTCCATTCCTTGGTTCCATTTAGAATGCAAACTTGGTTTGCTTACTATACATTTTCATATTTCCCCTAATTTTAGCATCTTGATAAGGCAGTGATGGTGAACGTTTTAGAACTTTCAATGATACAAACAGCCCATGGTAGCAGGTGTGCCAGAGTTCACCACTGCTGCTCTAGGTACATGAAGTGGATCGAGTGCGCATCCAGAAAAGATAGCAATACCAAGAGAACACCGAGTCCAGCATTCTTCGTACTGGAGAGATCAGAGATGATTGCAAGGGATTCAATGTGGAGTGCCTTATTTCAGTAACTAGAAAAGGTGGCCTGAGGAAAGGAGGCTGAACCTATCCTTATAGCAGGAAGACAAACTAATAGGATGTGGGCATACAGGAGTAATCAGGAAAAAGTGTACAAAGAATGAGTTGGAGATGAACTCTGAACTTGTCCTTCAATATCAAGTGAAGTTAGGAATCTGGAAAGCTGTTCAAATATATGCATATTAATGATGGCTGGAGAGAATGGCATGTAGGAAAAAAGGAGAGGAGAAAGCTCTAAGGCATGGTCTCAAGATGGGCCACTACTTCTGCAGCTGAGACTATAGGACCAAAGTGGGACAACACTCAAAAGCCAGCATGCCATTATTTTAAATGTGTGGGCAATATGGAAGCCAGGGAGCAATGCCAAATTTGAAATTCCAGCATCTTTTGCTTCCTATGTAACCTAAGGATTTCACAGCCAAATGTCCTCTCCAATTCAAGCAGTGAGTTCTGAGCTCCCCTGTGTTTGTTGTCTACCCCCTCAAAGTGAAGCTACTTTTTTTTTTCCTTTCTGTCGGCACCAAATCTTCCAAAACAAGCTTTCCCAAGGATCAGTGGCTATTCTTTTCCTATGAACAGTTACCCTCTATTTATTTCTGGTCTTTTCTATCTGTTTTTGGCATTAAGAAAAGCTCAGTGATAGATCTGAATGTTGGCAATTGAAAAATCATGCAATTACTTAGTTTTCTTTTCCTTTCTTTTCTTTTCAAATATCAGTCTCTCATATGTACATTCTTCTCTAAAGTTATTTGTAAATGATTCCAGCCATCGGCATTGTAGAATAATGTCAACAATTTGAACATTCCAGTTTTTAAATATAACAGAGCATTTTTTAATGCTGTA
>PVKN010016731.1:0-17723 GCA_004027915.1 Capromys pilorides | reverse complement strand
GGTATTTTGATAGGAAAAGAAGTTAAACTATTACTATTTGCAGATGACATGATACTCTACTTGGAAGACACAAAACAATCCACCAAGAAGCTCCTTGAATTAATATACAAATTCAGTATCATGGCAGGGTGAAAGTCAATATCTAAAAGTCAATAGTATTCCTCTACACAGATAACAAAGACACTGAGAGGGAAATTAGAGAAGCAATACCTTTTACAATAGCACTACAGAAAATGAAATACCTAGCAATTAATCTAACCAAAGAAGTAAAAGATCTATTCAATGAAAACTATAGTACTCTGATAAAAGAGATCATAGAGGATTTCAGAACATGGAATGATATTCCCTGCTTCTGGATAGGAAGAACCAATATTGTGAAAATGGCCATACTATCAAAATTGTTATACAGATTTAATGCAATCCCAATCAAAATACCACCAACATACCTCACAGACCTAGAAAAATCATTCCTAAAATTTATTTAAAACCAGAGAAGACCTAGAATAGCAAAGACAATCCTGGGCAACAAAGACAGGCAGGAGGCATTACAATTCCTGACTTAAAACTGTAGTATAAAGCTACTGTGGTAAAATCAGCATGGTATTGGCAAAAAATAGACCTGAGGATCAATGGAATAGATTAGAATATACAGAAGCAAATACAAACACACTCAGTAACCTTATCTTGGACAAAGGGGCCAAACATGTTTACTGGAAGAAAGATAGCCTCTGTAACAAATGGTGCAGAAAAACTGGATCTTTATGTGCTGCAAACTAAAACTTGACCCAAGTCTATCACCATCCACTAAACTGAAGTCAAATAGATTAAAGATCTAAATATTAAAACAAAAACACTAAATCTCTTGGAAGAGAAAGTAGGAGGAAATCTTGAAGACATTGAGGTAGACAAGCAGTTCATGGACAAAAATCAAACTGCATTTATAATACTTGAAAGAATTAACAACTGGGACCTCTTCTTGCTGAGAAGGTTTTGCACATCAAAAGAAGTCATCAACAAAGTGATAAGAGAACCCACAGATTTCAAAAAAATCTTAAACATTCAGACGGTGATTTTCTCTCTAGAATTTATAAAGAAGTAGAAAACATTAGGGCCCTAAGATTTAAAGGCTCAATCCAAAAATGGGCATGTGAGATGAGCACATGGTTCTCAGAAGAAGAAATACTAGAACCTAATAAATACATGAAAAAATGCTCCACATCACTGGCCATTTGTCAAATGCAAATTATAATCTCACTCCAGAAATAATGGCTAGCACAAAGAAATCAACCAACAATAAATGTTGGCAAGGCTGAGGGGAAAAAAGAACACTTCTCCACTGCTGGTGGGAATATAAAATGGTGCAACCATTGTGGAAATCAGTGTGAGAACTCCTTAAAAAACTAGGACTGGAAATTCCATTCAATACAGCTATCCCTGTACTGCAAATTTTCCCAGAAGAACTGAAAACATATCATAATGATATTTGTGCACCTCTGTATAGCACACAATTTGTGATAGCCAAATCTTGGAAACAACCTAAATACCTGTTGCCTGAAGAATGGATGAAAAAAATGTGTTTTTATACAATGAAGTATTACTCAGCTATAAAGAATGATAAACTCAAAGCCTTCACATATAAGTGGATGTATCTTGAAGATATACTCATAAGTGAAATAAAAGAGACCTACATGTGTAAATAACATATAGTGTCCCTCATATGAGAACTCAAAAGAAGAAAAAAATGGCAAGGTGTAATGTGGTTAAATGGAAAACGAGAATTTAAGTGTTAAACAATGAAGATAGAGCTAGCAGAAAAATTGGGAAACATGGTATGGAAAAAACCATGCATTTATATACAAAGATGGTTAAGTCAGTGGTCCTAAAAATCACCAACAGATTTTTGAAACTAGAAGGTAATTGGTAGAATTTGCACCCTGACTATATATACTGATATCTGCAAACTAAGCAAATACACTGAGGATAGCTATATGTAATACTAAAACCATACTTGGAATACCTATCACTCTGGTCTTCTAATTAGGCACTACTACTAATGTCATATCAATTATTTCTATACTCTCAAGTAAATGTTTATTTAAAAATAAAAAAGGTAATGAAAGAGAATATGAGACAAGGAAAATAGGCCATAGAAGTGAACCACTACAATTTTGTAAATGGTTAAGTTTCTAAGTCTGTGTGTAACAATGTGCATTTGTTTAAGTTTAGAATATCAACAATTGATGTAAAATATCTGTTTCATGTTATGTCTAAGGTGTTTGATATTTAGAAAGGTATTAAGCTCAAGTGCCTGTGTTATAGGGAATAATATCATTAAGCTTCTTTTGTGGAGGGTTACCAACTTAAGTTGGCAGACCAAATAATTAGAGATAAAGAAGGGATACAAGAATAGCCAATATTTTGGCTCTAGCCCTTCAAGGTCAGTGAGGGCACAAGACATAAAAGAACCTGTACTGTAATGGCCTATAACTCAGTGGAGTCCCAAATTTCCTGTTCAAGGAGATTATGGGGCCACAGAGGATAGGGATCAATGATGTATAGTGTGCCTAAGGAGAGTCACCTAGAGAGAAAACATTCTCTCATGCTTTCACAGACAGCAAATTGGTCAAGCAATGGCCATGATTCATCCAGATGGCTGACACTGACAAAAGTTCTGCAAACTGCAGTACATGGTATCAGGTCAAATCCTGAGGAGACCTGACTGACCTTGTCAGATACAAAAGTTGCATTTTTTTGTAATATAGGTCTTGCTTTATCTTGGTCTTAATCATACAGCATAAAAGTCTAACCATGAGGTATAAAATGGAAAGCCATATTAATATGTTGATATATAAAAGGCTCAACTCAAGAGCTTCCAATAATGCCAGAGGAGCTGATAATCTACTACTGTTATAAAGTATTGGACTGCATATACAGCTACTTTCTCCTGGTGCAATGAATGAAAGATCTATACTAATGATGTTTAGACAAGAAATCATGTTTGTATCTGTACTCTGAACAACTACGATGAAGACAACAATGTGCAATGTTTTAATTACTGTAAAAAAAGGACACAAGCTGCATTAAAACAAATGGAATGAAGCAGGTACAGTCAGCTTTTGTAGTATATTTTCATTAACCCCTCATGCTGAAGCAGTACTGTTCCCATGTGTATTTTCTCATGTTGGAGTTGCCAGGTGTCCCATCTTAGCAGCCTCTATGGCCATCACTTTTGGCTGTCCCTTTGAGATGCGCACTTGTATAATGGGGCCTGGGCAGTGTGGGTGGGTCTGAATGGCTGGGCCGGTCTGTGGGTTGGCATTCAGTGAACAGAGTGTCACCGTCTTCCTACTGGCAAGGTGGGCTATGATGTGGAGAAGTGAGGGCCTCATGGCTCTGCTCAGGACAAAACAGATGGGGTGGTGCATCTCACTGCCAGAGTCATGCATTAGGAGATGGGGACCAGAACAGCAGTGCCTGTCCCTGCTGCAGAGCTACCCCTCACTCCCATAGATCATGCTGTCCTCTACCATCTGGGTATCAAGGGGCATCGGGTGCCCTCCGAGGTGCCCTGAAGAGCTGTGCTGCTGGTTTTGTGTATCTCCAGCCTCTTTGGCCCAGGTCTGCGCACGCGGCTTGCCCCTCTGCAATGAGGCTCCATGCTCAGAGCAGCTGTGAAGTTGGGCTCTGCCTTTCTGTAGCTGCAGTGTTTGGCTGGAGGAATGATTAGTGATAAACGCAGAAAACAAATGGCCTGAAACTCAGATACCTCTGCCAAGTCTCCTACGGCTAACTCCCAGTCATTATAAATAATAAAATAATAGCATCACTCAGCTCCTGGTTGCAGTATGGTGTGAGGGGAAAATAAATTGCTTATTGTGTGAGAGTTACAGCTATATTTTATGTTATTTTGCTTCTTTTCAATGTGTTTTTCTCTGTTGCTCCAACATGATGAGCTGTAGCCCTGTCAGTTTCATTCCAGAATTCAGCATAGAAAATGTTCTTCAGCTCCCCAATAGATGCACTTAGATTGCTTTTCCAACTGCCTCAGAAGTTCAGGGACTGATCCGCACTTGATTTCCCTGACTCTCTAACTCTGAGGCCACCCAAGAATGGGCACACTTGAAAACTTAAGTGCTGAGCCCCTGTACCCTAAAAACAGAAATGTTTGAAAAGGACGGATAGAACCCATCTGTTCCTGCTGCGAGGGTGTCTTCTGTTAATGTTTTGGTAGCTCACAGCTGTGGTAAGGTTGTCCCTATTCTTTTTCAAGTGGATCTGGAGAATCACAGGTCAGGCATCAGTCAGGTCAGGCATTGATGGCAGATGGCTCCAGCAGCGGGGCAGAGGTGGCCACCAGTGAGCAGCTGGGGGGTGGGGCTGCTGGGAGGGAGGGTAGGCCGGAGGACAGGTGGACAGTGCTCATCTGCCTTTGCTCTTCCTGTTGTGCATTTTAGGAAGTAGCTATTCGATCCCTTCTGTAGGTTCTTTCTACGGAGCAACCACTGGAAAACAAACAGCCCGGTTCATTTTTAGGGCAAAAGCACCATTGAAATGCTTCCTTGGAGGATGCAAATCCAGTATTTATTACAGAGGGGTGCACACATGTGCATACTTCAACTTAACCCACCCAGGACCATATATATGGTCCCCAGTCACAGAGACATGGGGCAACAAACTCACTCAGAAATAGTGGCTGAAGAGTAAACAGTGTTATGGTTTGTGGCTAGGTTTCCACCCAGAGCCTCACGCAGTTACCAGGCAGCTTCTGGAGTTTGTGATTGATTACTGTGGGTATGGCTGCTGCCCCTGCCCTCGGGCAGGTAATTGGCATTACAATGTAGGGAGGGCAGAGAGCCTAGCTGGTTGCCTGAGCTGCTGCCATTCCCTTGGCTCTGCTCTCTGTTTGCTGCTGCCATGAACCGCTGCCCTCTGCCCTGTGCCTTGGAGCCGGTGAGTACGGACTGAAACCTCCAGTAACTCTGAGCTAAATAAATCTTTCCTTCCCTAATTTTGAGTGTTGGGTATTTGTCCCAGCAATGAGAGAAGTGTAACTGAGATAAGCAGCCACCACTGTTGCTGAAAAAATCAACTGTGGCCTGACCCAGCCCCAACGCTCAAGCAGGTCATAGCAGCAAGCCCTTACAGCATACCACGCGAGCGGCTCCCAGAGGCAAGAGGCGAGGCCTCCCTTCCCGGGCATCCCTCGACCTTCCTGGAAGAATATCACTGAAAGGAAAATGAGGAGCCAAGAAAAGGCTTTGTTCCTATGGCCAGCTAGGTGCTCATAAATCGAGGCCTGTGTTTGGAGAGAGCAGAGAACTGTCCTCGGTAATGAGCGTGGGACCTTGGGCCCTGGGGCTCACCCTGATCTGCCGAATGTCTGCCACACAAGAAGAGATATCACTGACCTTCCTTGGCTGGAAAGTGTTAAGGATGGTTCACAAGGAGATGCTGGTTCTGTTACGACCACCAAAGGAGAAGAATGTGTTTTTTATTTTTATTATTATTTTTTATGTATTTAGTACTGGGTCTACAGAGTCTCACTGCACAGATCAGGCTCGTAGCGATCCTCCTGTTTTGAGCCTCCAACCGCTGGGATTACAGGTGTGCACCACCATTGCAGTCTCAGCGCACCCCAAGGGCAGGCCGGCCTGCTGGGGATTGAACCCTGGTCCCTGTATCTGCCTAAGCAGGCGCTTTAGTCCGCTGAGCTGTCTGGCTGGCCCAAGGAGCAGAATATGAACAGAATGGGTCACATATTAGGGTGGAAGGAAACTTCAGCGTACAGCATAGTGTACAGAAATTGGAGATCCCAGAGATGACTGCAATGTTTTTTCCAGATATTTCTTAAACATCAGAGCATCCTTAAATACAGCCGCGAGCAGCTGCTTCTCTGGCATCGTTTGCGGAACCCTGATATGAAGGTTTCTGTCTATCCCCGCCTAGAATGTTTTAATAAAAAGAGAAAACGGCAAGGCGTTGTAAATGCTCACAGCCCGAAGGGAGAGGGATGGAGCGCCCGCTCGGGCTGTCAGGCTGCGTTTCATCTCCGCTGTCTGCACTGGGAGCTGAGACAGCAGAGCCCTGCTGTGTGCTGCAGCCAGGTTCCTCAGGCTTCTGGCGGGGGGGCGCAGATATGAGCACAGGCAGGCTCAGGCCCCCTGCGTGGAGCGGAGGGTCGCGGGTGGAAGCTGGGGAATCTTAATGGAGCTCTGCTTCTTTGATCACTTCCGTGGTGGCCCGACTGGAGGGCACAGAGGCGAGGATTCAGGGGCGGCTCAGCACAGCAAGCAGCTGGCAGCAGGCAGAGACACAGCTGCGTGCGGTTCACGCACCCTCTTAGGGAGAGGAAAGCCAGGTGAAGCTCCAGGAGTTCCGGCCATGCTGCCCTGCCTGAGCAGCCAGCCTGGGCAAGGCTGCCGCTTCAGCCCCACACCCTCCTGTAGGTGCCGGCGGAATGCACACACCACCTATGGCAGAGGGAGGCAGCACACCGAGTGGAGGGTTGAGAAGGAAAACTAAGAGATGTGAGAAATACGGAAGCATTTATTTTATTTTTCCCATTTGTGTGCATGGTACAGGGTCTCACTACACAGAGTGGACTCATGGTGACCTTGCTGTTTTCAGCCTCCCCAGTGCTGGGATTATAGGCATGCGCAACCACGCCTGGACTCTGTCACTGGCTCAGTACGCCCACAGGGCAGGGTTGGCGAAGCATGCGGGACCGGGGATCGAACCCTCATCCCTGAATTTACCAAAGCAGGAGTTTTGTCCCTTGAGCTATCTCACTCGCCCATAATGTGAAAATTTATATATGTATGAAGTGTGTTACAGTAAGAGGCACTTGGCCATGAATTCCCTTCATAATGTCCCCATATCCTTTCATTTTTGCCCCTTTCTGCAGCAGCTCTGGTACCCACTCTCCTGAAGGTCCTTATAAGCTGTCGTCCAACAGAAGTGCAGGTGTGTGGAAATATGACGGTCCACACCTTAGTCACAGGATTTGGCACTGTGCGACTTTTGGCTCTTTCTCAGATGGCAATATGACAGGAAAGAGAAACGCTTTAAATCCATTCAGATCATTGGGGCAGACAGGATAGCTCAGGAAAGAGGACACCAGCGCTGCTTCAGAATGCGGCAGGAATGACTGGATGTGGGTGTTCAAAGTGAGGGGAGGCTGGAGGAGGGCGTGGCAGTATCTTTTATTACAATAAGATAAAGAGTTCCACATTCACTCTACTTTCGGGTCATACCTCACAGGATGCTTTAGTGAAAGGCTCTGGGGACACCCAAGAGCCTGGTCCTGTCTGTAGACCTAGGGTGTCTACCTGAACCCTCAGAACCCTCCTGCAGCTTGGGAAATAGTGCAATGGTGGGCTGTGTTCTTGTTGACACTGTTCCCTGAGGTCCATGTGCCTGGGCCTGTCACGGGGAGCCCTGAGGTCAAACAGGGCGCAAGTTCACCAACCTAGAGGTGTCCGCAGGGGTTTGGAAACTCAGGTCCTCAGCAGAGCCTGTTGGGAGGGCGTGGCTAGGGGCAAAGGTGGGCCAGCAGGGCTCAGTGGTCGCTTGTGGTGCAGCACAACAGCTGCAGGCTCAGCCAGAGGCAGCCGTGGCAGCAGCAGGAGACAGCCTGCTCTTGTCTATTTGCTGTGGCTTGAATGCAGGGCCTTCACACTGAGCTACAGCCCCAGCCCTTTTTCACCTGAAACAGGATTTTGTGAAGTCACCGCATTCGCTGGGCTGGACCTGAGCATGAAATACTTCTGCCTCAGGCTTCTAGAGTGCTGGAATGTCAGGAATACACCAACCAATGCTGGTGGGTGAATCTCAGCCATGGCATGGGCCCTGAGCGTCTATGGAGGGGGTGACTGGTGCAGAGGAGGGTGGCTGGCATTGGTTTCCCCACCACTCTAGGGTCAGGTACACTGGGAAGTCAGGACCACAGGGACGCTGTCACCTTCCTCCCCTTCTTTCTCCAGCACATAGTGAGGTATGCTGTGCTTTCCTAGTCTCGCCTCCCTCCCTTTCTTTTTCAAAATTGTATTTATTCATTTATTTATTTATTTGATACAGAGTCTCGCTCTGCAGTTTGGATTCGTAGTGATCCTCCTGTGTCAGCCTCCCCAGCACTGGGATTACAGGCATGAATCACCATGCCTGGTTTCAGGTCCGGCACAGTGTGCCCTAGGTTCCTAGGCCAGCATGGCATGTGTACCGGGGACCAAGCTCAGCTCCTGGTGTTTGCCAGGCAGGCACCTAGCCTGCCAAGCCGTCTCCCCAGCCCTTGCCCTGCTTTCTTGTCATGAGCTTTAGTTCTTCAGATTGATGTTCCATCTGCCCAAGATGGCTCTTGAAAGCATTATGGTGCATCTGGGTAGTATTAATTTTTAAAAATGCTTTGCCCTTTAGAATGCCCTCTGCTCCTTGATCGATAGGTCAACCTCAGCTAGAAGGCCTGGGATATTTATTTCTTGGAGGTCTCTGTCAAGAATACATCACATTACACCGGCACTTTGAAACTTGGTGCCAGGATTTTAATCCTGTGACACAGGAACGATTCCATGCTTCAGGGTTCCTCGGACAGTGGACACTTGCTTGCAATTTTATTACCACTTCTGAATCATAGCAGAAAGAAAACAAATCCTAAAAAGCATTTTAACTTACTTTTCGCCAGTTTCATCGGGACGTTGGCAGGGCTTGGATGGCCTTTACAATGAGCACTGTGCTGTGTCCTTCTCTGGCCTGTCTGCTTTTCCTGGTTACATTGGTGATCAGGTATTGGCATTATATTGGCAATTCCTAGTTTGGGAATAGAGGGGGATGTTTTATTTTTCCAGCCTTCCTTAAAGAATTTTCCAGCGTGGTCAAGTAAATAACAGTCTGGCCTCCATTGGGATTCAACTTACGCGCACTGAATTCTCAAGACTCTCGTATACCACAGCAGGTCCTCTTGCAAGGCAAGTTATGAAATCAAGGGTTTCAAGGTATTCCCTCTGTCTGTCTGTCTGTCTGTCTGTCTGTCTGTCTGTCTGTCTGTCTGTCTCTCTTTTATTCATTCTTTCTTTCCCTTTTTTTGAGGCAGGGTCCCTTCATGTAGCCCTGGCTAGTCTTGAACTCACAGCGATCTTCTTGCCTCTGCCTCCAAAGGGCTGGACTTACAGATTTGCACCACCAAGCCCTGCCAGGAGAAGTTTATTTTGGCTCAAGTTATTTGTCCTTGGTTGGCTGCTCCAAGGCAGAAAAGCATAGTGGGAGGCCTGGAGAAGGGGAGCTACTCTCCTCATGGCAACTGAGAAGCAGAGAGAAGGGAGGGGTCGAGGAGGGAGGCACTAAGAACCCCGCCCCATGACCTCACCTCATCCTGCCATATCCCGACTCCTAAGTCAACTCTAAATCCTCATAATTCACACCACCTGCCAAACGCCCTCCTGTGAGTACCTGCAGCTCTTGGTGTGTGTGTGTGTGGGGTGTCTAGAAAGAAACCATAACAAGGTCTAAAAATAACATACGTGACCATCGTGAATGTGCACAATATTAAACAGCTCTCACTCCCCCACCTCTCCACTAGGTGGAGCACGCAAGTAGCATCTTCCTGAAACCCATTGAAGTCTGGCTCTTCTTGCTAAATAGTCAAAAATAAATATTTAGTTTGAAAAGTGTAAAACACTTTCTTCATTTTCTTTCTCCTATTCACATTCTTCAGCAAAGGTAAAATTTCTGAGAGTGTGTCACAGCTATATGAGTTGGTTGAATGCAAAGCACAGATTACTTTTAATATTTGTGTGTCAGTATTAATGTTTTTAAAGAAATGAGACATGTATTTTAAGGCATTGCTTCATCATAGTGAATATGCCATTACAACAGTGCACCTGGAAGAAAAATAGCTGTTCTTCTACTGAAGAGCCTGGTGCAGTGGTAGGATTTCATCATTTGGAAGAGTTCTGGCTTTATCTCCATCACCAAGTACATTATAGGTGTCTTTCTTTCTTTCTTTCTTTCTTTCTTTCTTTCTTTCTTTCTTTCTTTCTTTCTTTCTTTCTTTTCTTCCTTCCTTCCTTCTTTTTCTTTCTCCTTCCTTCCTTTTTTTCTTTCTTCCTTCCCTCCTTTCTTTCTTTTTCTTTGTTTCCTTGTTTCTTGGTCATCCTGTCTCTGTCACTGTGTGTCTCTGTCTCTGTCTCTCTGTCTCTCTGTCTCTGTCTCTCTCTGTCTCTCTGTCTCTCTCTCTCTCTCTCCCTATGAGACAGGGTCTTGCTATGTAGTTCGGGCTTGCTTTGAACCCTCTAGGTAGCCCAGCCTAGCCTCAACCTCACAGCCACCTGTCTCAGTCTCATGAGTGCTGGGATTACATGTGTGTGTCACCACACCTGGCCTGCATATGTATTTCTAACAAATCTATATTTACATTAGGAATCACAGGCTTGGGTACCCAGGCCTTCTGTCCTAAGCACAGGGCATCCACATTCTCTGTATGATTTTCCTTTCCCACTATAGCTTTTTTCCTTTGTTTTTTCTTCCATTTTTTTTTTAGAAGAAAGAGTGGAGGTTCATGTTTGTGGTACATATGGTTATATTCATGGTGTGAGGTGGTGTGCATATGTAGCACATCTTAATTCTTGTGACCTCCCCTCTTCCTGTGCCTTTTCTTCAATCTCTTGGTTCCTTGCCCTTTTGCAAAAGGAAGCCTATTCCCAGACTCCTCGGGCTCTTAGAGCGTCTAGCAGCACTTTGCCTCTAAACCTCAGGACCATAAGTCACGGAATATTTTTCACATTTCTGAGCATTAACCCTTGGAATGGTCCAACGAAGCACCCTTGTACATCATGGGACACCATGAAAGAACTCAACAGGAGGAGACAAATGTCCGAGGAGGTGGGTGGCAGGGGACCTGGGTCTGTGCGAGGGGTCATCTCTGCAGGTGCCACAGAAGGCCAGGAAAGGACCCCTGACTCTTCCAGCCCAGAGACGTGTGCTTCTCCGGAAACCATCAGTCCACTTGAGGACTTAAATAGGCCCCATTCATAATTAAAAAGCCGAATGGCTCCACTAATGAATTTCCTGCACCCTGACCGCCCATGACCTCAGCCTTCCGTCCCAGCTCTACTCTGCTTTGCTGCTTTTTAAAAGATGCAGTGTGTTACTATGACAGCATTTTCTTCAACAGACGTCACTGTAGGCCATTGCATTTCTTTTCTGTGTGTGTCTCCGGATAGTTCTTGCACCAAAAATACACATTTTCGCTTTGCAAGAGATTTTTTTTTCCTGCATGTTTGTGGGTTTTGGGTCAATTAAATTGGAAGACAGTAAGGAGCGATGAAGATTCTTGTCTTGCTTGTCACAGATGACAGTGAGCAACCTGGGTACCTACGCCATGCTTGGCTCCGCCGCAGGTGACCTCATCTGTGTCCTCAGTGTGTTCCCCAGGTTTCTCCGCGTTGTAGGGCAGAGGTCGCTCCTCCCACATGTGAAAAGCCTGCAGCTGGGGCTGGGCGCTGGCGCCTTGCAAGCGGGCACCAAATGCGCTTGATGACACACGGAAGAGCTGGCAGATGGCGTCAGCAGCGCGGGATTTGGGAGAAGTCCTCCAAGAGCGTCTCTCAGACCTGTGCTTTCATGCGTGGAGCAGCTTGGAATTAAGGCCAAAGTGTAACTGAGAAGATTAGCGCGATTCCTCGGTAACGAGGGCTCGCGGCCGCTTGCTTCTCCCAGGCCCGCAGGACCTGGACTGGGACTGCCCTCTGCCCTGGGGATTGCGCTGCTCACACAGCACAGGGCCCCCTGGTCCTCTCGAGCTCTTTCAGGGCTTGGGATCTCTGCAGGGCCCTCGCACGCAGACCTTCCCATGGCGCTGGCTTCCCAGGGCCCGCCCTAGCCCCATGTCTTGTAGAACCCAACGCTGACCCGCACCAGCCGCGACTCTCTTTGCAAGCCAACTCTTGTCCCCGCCCTGTGGCCTCCCTACAGATCCCCAGGGCAGAGCAGGGACTCTCCTGGTGCTCTCTGCTAGGGTGCTGTGTCCCTCGCTTCTAAGCATAGGATTCTTTCACCTACTAATAAGGCTGATGGGGGCTGGGGAGATAGCTCAGTAGAATAAGTGTTTGCCTGGCAAGCACAAAGTCCTGAGTTCAATTCCTGGTACCACAAAAACAAAACAAACAACAACAACAAAAACAAAACAAGGCTGAGCTGATCTTGTCCTCTTCCCTTTGTCTCCTCTCTTCCCTTCTCGTGTCTGGTTGTCCCAGCCCAAACTGAGTTGGCTTTAGGACTTGACAACAGGCTGGCCTTCTCGCTCCTCTGCAGTTTTGGTCTCAGTGGTTCCCATTGCCTGGTGTCAATGCCGTCCAGAAATATTCAATGGAAAACTCTGGGAATAAACAGCTCACCATTTGGAGCTGTGGCTTGGTTCCCTGTAGCATGATGCGTCTCTCGCTGTCCTGCTCCCTCTTGCCTAGGATGGGAGTCTTCCCTTTGTCTGTCACATGCACACGGCATGCACCACCCACCAGTCACTGAAGAGCCGTCTTAGCATTGACAGTGATGGTTGCAGTTCAATGATGGGCCCAAAGCGCAGGAGTCTGGATTCACATGAGTCCCAGGGCTTAAGAAAGGAAGGGTGAGTGGTGGCGCTATGGCAGCCCTGCAGCACCACGAGGCCTCTCAGCCTGTGGTCAGATGCAGAGAAGAGCACCGAGTTCTGTACTCAGCCTTTCGACTCCAAACCTCAAGTAGAGCCCTAGGCCTTTGCACTGACGTCAGGAGTCATCCCGACGCTGGCCTTGGGAAGGGACTTTCTGTGGGTGAACGTGGCACAAGGACATAGTGGGACTGTCCCTCGGCTTTTGGGGCATCCAACCTAGAGCAGCTCATGCAGGGCCTGCTGTGGGATTACATGAAAATATTAAATTCTTACAGTCCCTGGAGGCTTTTTTCCCCCCAGAAGACCACTAGCAGTCTTAGGGTTATTCTTCAGTGATCTGTTTTGAGGGATCATGAAGAAAAGCAATGCGGAGAGTTTTGACTTATGTATTTTCAGTTTTTGATCACATCCCAGCTGTGGTCAGTGGAACTGGATCTGCACACCGAGCACGGGGCGATTCTGCAGCCTGCCTTCCTCACTGCTGAGCGGGCCAGGGGCACGGCAAGTGGACTTCCCGCATCTCCTGCCATTTCCACAGTGAGCGCATTTGCCTCCCTCCCTCAGATTTCACAGTCGCTGATGCATCGATGCCCGTCATGTTCATGCTGCTCTGCCATAGGGCCTGTGTAGCTATTCCTCCTGTCAAATGTCACATTGCTTGCCAGAGCTGCCTCCCTGCCCCTTGCCATTCTACCTAGACCTTTGGCTCTCACCTATGGGAGGAATTAACAGCTGTACAGTCCATAAACCTGGCTTATGTCACTTTAAATACTCTCTTCCAAGCCCCATATGTCACCACAGATGACAGCATATTGTGCTTTTCATGACTGCATAATATTCCACAATGTCTCTACATCATCTTATCTTTATCTGTTCATCCTTTGATAAACATTTAGACCAATCTCACATCTTAGCTCTTATAAATATGGTTTTGATGAACATGGACTTGCAGGGTTTTTTTTGACACATTGATTTCCTTTACTGTGGGCACATACCCAGCATCAGCTTGCTGGCTTGCATATTCTAATGCTTCTCACTTTTGGTTCACTGGCTAAATAAAAAATTTATGATCAAATACATATGGACGCCTTACTTATGATTGTGGAGTGTATCGTACAGAACATGAGTCTTCACTGCTTCTCTGGTAAAGAGTCGCTTTTCTTTTGGAGCACTACTAGTCTGTGGCCCTAGGCTCTTCCTGCTGAAGTACTACCAGCCCTTGTGTTATCTTTATGTTAAGATACAGGCTCAGTCAGGTGCCCATGATGGGCTTGGATCTGCCATCTTCCTGCCTCAGCTTCCCAGAAAGCTGGGATTCCAGGCAGCTGCCGCTGTGCAAGCCCCCGCTCGCCGTGTGTGATAATACCAACTGCTCCTCCGGCAACATGGTGCAGGTCCAAGTAAGATGCTGGTTGAAATCAAGCACCATGAGCATTTCTTTTTTTTAAAATAAAAAAATTATATTTACTTAGAAGCATTCAGAATGTCAACAAAACAGTTGCAACTTTTTTTTTTTTTTTCAATTACAGAGTGGTATTCAGTTAACAGAACAACAATTATTTCGTATAAGCTGCATCAGAGACAACTGAAGATGAAAAGCTACCGGCCCCATATATAATGAATTTGTGCTGTGCACCAAGAAGAACCTGCTTTAAATCTCCATGCCAACTTACAACCCCCATACTGTACCAGGCAAGTTTAGTGGCTACTGAAAATATCACCAGGGCACGGCTGTCTGAAAACACATTCAGTAGTGTGTTAACTATACAAAAAAAAAAAAAAAAAAAAAAAAGACACTGTACAGTTTAAAAACAAATCCTACACAGCCTTACATTTCAATTATTTTTTTCTTCAAAAGGAGTGAGCTATGTACAGGGGGGTTAAATGCTTTATAGACAAGAAAAAAAAAAAACTGCGCTAGAACCAACTTATTCATCATCCTCTTCTTCATCCTCCTCATCCTATTCTTCTTCATCCTCCTCATCCTCTTCTTCTTCTTCCTTCTCTTCATCCTCATTTCTCCTCCTCTTCCTTCTTTTTCTTGTTTTTTTCAGCCTTGATGACTCCCTTTTTTGCTGCATCAGCTTTTCCTTTAGCCCCGTATGCAGCAATGTCCTTTTCATACTTTGGCTTCAGCTTCACAGCCTTCTTCTCCTGTGGTTGCTTGTCAGCTGCTGCAGTATTATTCCACGTTTCTCCAAGTTTCTTTGCGACATCACCAATGGAGAGGCCAGGATGTTCTCCTTTGATTTTTGGGACGATACTCAGAGTAGAATGAGAAGAAGCCTGAAGGGGGGCCTCTTAGGTGCATTGGGATCCTTGAACTTCTTTTTTGTTTCTCCTTTAGGAGGAATATAAGTTTTCATGTCTCTTTCATAATGAGCCTTATCAGCTTTTGCCATGTCTCCAAATTTTCCTTTTTCTTTAGCAGACGTGGTCTTCCACCTTTTCCATCTCTCTGAGCACTGCTTAGAAAACTTTTGAGAAGTTAACGGAAGTATCTGGGTGCTGCTTCTTGTGCTCTCCTCAGCAAGTTTGCACAAAGAATGCATAGGATGACATCTTGCCTGTTGGCTCCTTAGGAGCTCCTCTGCCCATGTTTCCTGGTTTTCCTCAGCGAGGTACAGGCCCAGTGCCTGTCCAGCTCTCACTTGCCCCTGTGCTGTCTCTATGAAGCTCAATGTCCTGCAGTGTCTGTGAGAGTGGGAGCCAGCTGAACTCTGAGCTTATCATTTGTCAGATGGAACTTTTAATAATTCACAAATATTTCACTTAGTTAACAGTGAACTTGCATTATAATTACATCACAATTAAATGTCACACATCTTAAACCTCATCTGATCCTCTGTCTCCCAAGCCGATGAGCAAAATAGCCCTGTATGTTGTAAAGAACACGCTCAACTTGGTAGGTGGGAGGAGCTGTTCAGTAGCCAATGCCCCAGCCTCACTCCCAAAATCAAGATTGATCTTCTGTTTTGAAGCAGCTGCTAGTTCAAATGAAGTAGTTGATCCAATTTTGGAATGGTTGAAATTTCTATAAGCTTGATCCACGTAGTCTTAGATTTGAAGAATTTGTTTTAATTAATACTTTTTTTGTTTTGTTTTGTTTTAGTACTGGGAATCAAATTTGGGACCTTGCGCTTGCCAGCCAGGTACCTGTGTCCCTGAGCTTTCACCCTGCCCAGGCATTTGGTTTAAAGTGAAACACAGCATAAGGCTCGTTGCAAGACCAAGTTCTTAACTAGGGCCCAGGACCTGCAGTGCACGGTGACTTAGTGCCTCTGGGTACAGCTTTCTGATACAGGTGGCCAAGACCAGAAGCCACCTCTCAAGTCCCATCTGGGACCACAGGGAACAAGGACTTACAGGTATGCAGCAGGGGCATGCGAGAAAGCTGAAGGGGGATCAGTGTCACAGAGAGTAGACGGGGCACGGAGGGGCTTAGCCCACAAGGATCACTAAGAGATAAAGAGAAAACAGGACAGGAAAGGTGCCAGCCGGTTCTCAGGACAAGTGGCGGCCCCCTGCATCCTAAGGTTGTTAGCAGCCTGCCTGCGCAGCCCAGGCCGCTGGCCCATGACAGAAGCTGGTCCTTCTGGCCTCTCCTGGACAGCCCAGGAGCATGAGAGTGACAGCATGCGGGTCAGGGAAGTGTGTCTTAGTTACGTTTCTCTTATTGTTGGACAAAATATCCCATGTCCAAGTTTGAGGAAGGAAAAGCTGATTCAGCTTGCAGTTTGTGGAGGTTTTGAGCCATAATCAGCAGACTGGCGTGGCTCAGGGATACTGGCTTCAGGCGGCAGAAAACAGCGAAAGCAGCGAGACGAGGTGGGGAGCAAGGCTCTCCGCTCGGGCTGTGTGCAGGCTGCGCGCCTCTTGTACAGGCTCAGGCTGGGTACAAAGTGAGGACCCCGAGCCCCTGCCGAGTCCCTTGGTCAAGTGTCTAAACTTCTCAAGTGGATGCAACGAACAGCCTCCTAGTGCTGGAAGGACCTGAGCTCCCCAGGCTAGGAGCGGAGGACTGCTCAGTTATGTAGCTAGGCTTCTGGATGTCTCAGATTGATACCATGCACCAGCCACTATGAGGCAGAAGATAAAAGGTTCAACCCAGGTTTGGGAGAGTCAGGAAGGCAGGGAAATTGCTATCTCCAGGGATATAGCTCCGTGAAGTAAGAGTCTGCCTGGCAAGTGCAAGGTCCTGAGTTCAATCCTTGGTATTGAAAAAAAAAAAAAAAAAGGAAATCCCTGCATTCATGTGACCCATGTTAGGGTCCCAGCTGCAGACAGCTGCTGTGTGTACCACTAAGCACAGGCTAGGGTGGCACAGAGGGCAGAGGTGCTGCTGGGACCCACACTGTACTTCCTCCGGTCCTCTGACCTCCTGCTGAGTCACTTTGAGCCCTTACAGGAGGTTCTCCCTTCCTCCCCTTCCCCCTCCCCTTCTTCCCCTCCCCTTCTCCTCCTCCACTTCTGCCTCTTCTCCTCCATCTCTCTCTCTCCTTCTCCCTCTCCTTCCCCTTTTGAGACATGTTCTTATCACATAGTTCAGGATGGTCTTGAGCCCACAGTGATCCTCTTGCCTCAGCTTCCTGAGTGCTGGCATTACAGATGTGTATCACCAAGTCCAGCACTTTTTTTCTCTAGGAGCTTTTTTGGGAAGGGACAATTTCTTCAGATTTAAAGAATGGTATCAAATGTCGAGTTATCAGGTAAGTATTGGTTGAAACCCAAAAGTCGGACCTTTGAGCAGTTTTTCCTTTCATGTAGTTTTACGAGTGAGCAAGGTTCTGGCGACTGCAGTGGCCACTAGATGTCACTGTTTACCCACCAACCAATCACTAGCTTTTTCTTTCTTTTTTTCATTTCTTTTTCTCCGACCTGGTTGGGACAGAAGCCTCCAGAAGCTGCTGTGGGTACATGAATCCAGCGCTTTTTTTTCAGTGGTAGTCTGTTTTCTCCCGGCAAAAACAACAACTCCCAAGTTATGCAATTCTGGATACTTTCTCTCCTTTTCCTAAGTGAGATCCAGAGCTGAAGAGCTCTCTGCTTGCTCTCCTCTCCTCTCCTCTCCTCTCCTCTCCTC